>DWMG01002888.1:0-12588 GCA_018244855.1 Elbella merops
CGCTGTTGGAATACGGGTCTCCTCTCATATTGAGAGGGTTAAGGCCATAGCCTGCCACGCTGGCCAAGTGCGGGTTGGCAGACTACGCGAATACGAATTTCGTTTCTAAATTCAGAGGCCATTCCCTCAAGTACACAACAGCTTAGTAAATATACCAAGGTTAAATAAAGAAAAACAATAAAATTGTGAAAGCATTTAAATAATATTAAATGATGATTAAATTTAATATGATTTAAGCGTGCACTGACAATTTAAAAACGCGTACGATACATAGCACGTTCTAAGACACTACTTATAATAAGCTTTACTACTAATAATAATAATAATATTACTAATACCAAGAGTAATAGTTATTATGGAGCCTGAAAATAATGCACAAAACAAAAAATGAACACGAGCGTGAGGTTATTCGCTTATTGAACCCCAAAAATTGTAATGGCAAAACGTTTCGCAGAACGCGCTGAAGTCGAGGCGAGGCACGAACAACGCTCTGTGCGAAGTTGAAAAATCTAATTTTCCACAGAGGGCGTCGGCAAGGTGAGTCACTGAACTCCGGCCACTTCTGAGAAAAACTAGACGAAAAAATTGTTTGGCAAGTACACATGTCTGGAATTAGTATGAGAATTGCGAATCGAAATAATTCAATATCAGTTTTCCGTTGCTGAAGATAAGCGAGTCACCCCGTTGTAGGTAACGTAACGGCGTCACATTGTTCGAGCGAAATTATTTTTCCCGTCTTCTATCGGCACGCTGCAGGAGCAACGTACCAACAGCCTCACTTGTCTAAAGATGGCGAAAATATATGTGAAGTTATTTCTTTTATAAATGTCAAACCCAGCTAATTAACAAATGCGAGTTATTAAGTTATCATCGTCAGCTATAATTAATATTAGAACACGTCTCCAGAAATTAACAAAGCACTGTTGATAACTTTTTGTTGCTGTATTTATTTTCATATATTCGACATAAGTTAATCACGTTCTGGTTGTAGAAACAGCTTAAAAATTTCTGCCACAGAACAGTACATATACATAAAGTCAATAACAAGAAAAAAACTGCCTTATGCGTGATAGTAATCTCAGCAAATCCACCATGAAATTATCTCTACTCTATTCTCTTGACTTTAAATAGCAGAACGTAAACCAATCGATGAAAATCACTAGCAGATTGAAACTTGATTAAAATCAGAAAGCCGTACACATTTTACACAGAATTGTCATCCAAAGTTGGGCGAATACTATGGGCTCGAAAATCGTTTCTACATGAATGTACCAGTTCAAAAAACGCGTTTTGAACAATGACACATTAAGGTCAAGTTTCACTATATTTGAGATGAGGTGGTCTTATTACTTCTCTTGATGTGTCACATACCTAATACAATCTCGTAAACGTCCTGTAATGCGGAGAAGATTACCGCGTTTAGACGATTTAGTTCGAAAACAATAGGCGTGGACAAAATAAATACAGGATCATGTAAAATTGAGACAGTTTCAGCCAAAATATTCACCGAATGACGCAAAACGCTACGTAAATGTAAAATAAACTGTCACCCCCAAACAGTGTGTTTGTAGAAGAATATGTTATATTTAAAGAAAATATACACGCGCCGCGTCAAGATGATAACACATACCGATAATGATAATAAGAGGGCATATGAACACCATTTTCATCAGCAGCATAGTGGAGAACTCTTCTGCGGTCCCAGTCATAAGTGTTTGTCACCTTTCAGTATGAGTAGGATGGTAAACCATGGTATACCACGCTGACCAATGACGAAATGAAGGTATTTATATATTTTAGAGAATATACTCGTATTTGAGAAGTTGTCGTTTCACTGTTGGTCTCTCGTCCCGCATTTTGATAACGCAACTAAAGGGCACAGCTCACAAGAATCACAAAGTGCAGCTGTACAAACTTTACATGTCTTAGAACTAAACATTACGCCTAATTTTGAGCTAGATGTAAATTTCCTCTCGGTAATTCTCTTCACTATTACAGCAAGTAAGATTTAATTTTGAAAATATCCGCATAACATATTAAAGTTATAAATGCGTGCTAGCATTCAATTGCCAACAGACTCCCGAAGCGAACGAAAGAAATCTAAACCATTTGGCAATTATTAATAATACTTTATCACTGACTGTCGGGCGTCAGTGATATGCTATCAATTTTAAGACTGTATGAGTACTATGTATTGTAGCAGACCAACGTCTCTTGAAATTGAATCCGTGGAGAAATCCTTTAGTTTATTAATTCTCATCCAGGGGTACCGAATATTGCTAACCAATCTTTATCAAATACAAGTAGGTCTTTCTCATTGACTATTCATATATTAACCTAGATATAGAGAAAGAGTCAAATTTTGATTTTTAATTAGTAATAGAAAACAATCAAAAGAAGGTGGTCCCGTTGAACAACAACGACAGAAACGAAGACAACATAGAGCTCGTGCAAAATCGGCCCAAAGGTCAATGATATGCATTAAATCGATAAATACAGGACTGGAAACGCTTGAATTGATTTAACAGGCATTAAGTTGTAGGTACAACAAGCCCACACGCAGCTGAACGTTGGCCGAGCTATCGCGAATACCGCAACGCGTGAGGTTCACTTAAGAGCACCTATATCCCGAAGGCAAATATAATAAATCACTACAAATATTTATAAATAGTATAGATTTTTTAAATTACTTCCAATAAATGTTTCTTAGTGGACCAAAATAAGGTCAAAATGTCATAATAAGTTATGCTCCGTAACCAGGAAGTATGTACATGCATTCAATTATATTCTCCCTAGAACCTATAATTTATAATAAGCTACATAAACATAAAATCATCAATTGGTTAAAATGCCGTAGGATACATAAAGATTTTTTACTACTAAGCAAAAATAAAGCCTTATTATTCTGTGAAGAAATTTCTAGAAGAGTTGAATTACCATTTTAAATTACATATTTAAATAGCGATTGAAAAATATTTTTAGTAAAATTGAAAGCTAGTTCAACAAGGCTGTTAAACATACTTCATACGTATGTGACTAATATGAGTCGCAATTAAAATATTTGCCCTCGGCAATGAAATTAATTGTAAGAATAATCCATGTCATTATAAATTTTAATTGTCGATAAGCGAAGGGAAAGCGACCCAATATGTATATCGGTTACTATGTATGAAGACCTCAAATGTTTCGAACTGTATGTCAGGTAATGTTGATCACATCAGATTATGCAAATTATGCGGTTTAATTTTAACTTTAAATTGTTAATAAGCCAAGGGTTAGAGATAAAGAATTTGTATGTCGGACATGTATTACAATGTTGTTTTTTAAGCGTATTGAAAATGTAGACGAGATTATGTAGATTAAGTCACAGCCGTGACAAGAATTTTGCTTCTTTGAATTATTACGCGACTATGAGTTACGGTTATAATTATCACAAACGAGTTACAGAAAGTTTCTCGTCAAAATATTAAATGGCAATGAATTAAATTATATCCGAGGTGCATGCTGATATTAAAATTAACGAACAGCGCTTTAGTGGAGGATACCGTGTGCGGTGTGCCACCATCTTAAACGGCGGTCGTGAACAAGGTCAATGTCAGTGTTTTTTAGGAATAAATACATTTATGTATAAGTGCCGATGAAAGAAAAAGCTCATTACGCAACGAATTGTTTTTTCTTCAAGTTCTTGTGGACGGACGCGCGATGCGTTATTATTTCTTACGTACGCGGGCCGTTGTTTTTTTATAAATTGATTTAACGCCGCTTACACGATGTTTACCGCCGATTACCACGTAGTTACTTAAGTGAACATCAACATACTTATGAACTTATATTCTAATACGTCGTACGAAAGACTAATGTAAATTCACATGGAACTTTTCGATTATTGTTTTCTTTATATCTTTATTAGTTTGATAATTGATTAGTGTTATGAGCAATGGTGTGGTGCAATTGTTTTAATAGTAAACAATAACAATTTTATCGCTAATGGAATTTTTAATAACTCCGGAAGGTCTTTGGTTCTATTTGTAGGTGTCATTTGATCGTAGTGACAATTTAAACAGGGAAATGCGTTCTTTAAATTGTTATGAAAGTAAACTTTCTACTAAACTAAACATAAATGAGGTGACACTTATTCATTACGCAAAATACTGTATTCTTTTATAATTTTAATTTCATAGTAACAAATGATAATTACATAAACTTTTGTCCTGAGTAGAAGACGAATCCATAAGCCCCGTTTCAACAATCACGCCCACAAATCACTGGACCAACGAGCCAGTGAAATCCCGCAAAGAATTTCATTCAAATTGTTCAACGCGAAAACTATTTGCAAATCATAAACATACCGATTCAGTAAAATACATACGGAGAATAATAATATTATCGCGTAATATTCAGTTACAGGGCACACATGATAACATGAAGCAATATTTACCGAGCCAATATTTTCATTTCCTCTGCACTGAAAGAACTACTAACAAATCATTGGACGCCATTGAAATGTCCTCCATTAGCAGAATGAACGGCTCGATCTCAATCAGAAGCCGCACAAGGCGCACCCGAGGAGAAATCTAATTCCATTTCAATTTCTGCTTTGCGAATATTTTCCCGCTTATGGCGGGGAAATGGGGACTAAATAGAAATTAAAACCTCTCTTTTCATACCGCTGAGACTGTAGATACACGTGGAGAGTTTTACCCAAGTATATAATCTGACATATAGAGGGATAATAATTTAATTAAACATAAATAGGAGCCGTACAAATAGTTTTTTTTTCTTTTTACACTTACTCAATTTTTCTTCTTATCTCTGAAGGTTGACAGGCAGAATAATTGAGAACACTACTCAGCATTCAGTCCACCCTTTGATACGCCTGTTCATTGAAATACAATAAGGAATATAACATATAAAATAGTGCAACATAGGAAAATGGAAGACTGCGCGTAATCCGAACAAACATGGTATCCGACTATAAATATAAGCAAATAAATGAAACGAAACCTTTAAGTTAACATACACGTTGAATTTTTAATTCGATTTTCAAAACAGAACTAAGTCTATTGGGGGGCCAATTTAGTACTATCATGCGTATAATTATTTCGATGACGAATTATTAAAACACCGTGGTGCGTAAGTCCTCAGTACTTAAATAGTCTCAGTCAGTCTCTCGGGAGACGGTTCCAGCACGACCGCAAAGTTTCGGAGGGCGCCTACGCACATTGATATGTTACTCACGGCGGCGACGCAGCCGCGTAAAGCGTGCACTTTATGAGTCTTTTAAAAACTCAAAGACACAAACAATGTCGTGTCCACGTAGGGATGGACGGTATACGTCGATGTAATCGAATACGAATAACGTATAATTGCACCCTTTTAAGGTATGTTTAACGCTACACAAGGATTACCGAGATCACGATTAGTTCTAATACATATTGTTACAATTACAAAACGTCTGGTAAACTACATTCACAAATAAACAAATTCTTACATACAAATTCTTTTTTGCACCCAGACACAACAAATACTTGTGCCCATCAAATAAATATCCACCCAGGGAGGGAATGGAAGCCACAGCCCCTGGGTACAGCACTGCGTTTCATTAAGCATTGGACTTATATTATAATTTTTCGTACAATCAACTTATCACGGCATTACAGAAAACATCGATGCGTCTCCGAGCACACGGCTCTCGCCGGCGTCGTTCTAGTTTGTTTACCTTCTGCTCAAAGGCGAATGGAAGTGACTTTGTGTATGACCCTTGCCCTCGACGCACCTACGCAGAGCGGCTACACTCAGAGGCGTAACTAATGACTCACGACAGAAATTTCCAAATTAAGTTCACTTATGAAGATCCTTTGACACGATTAAAACACATCAATTGAAATAAACGCCGTTCTATTCGAAAATATAGTGATGTAGAAAATTTCTAACCGATTCGATTGCCTCTGAATAAAATATCTTTTTACACAGACTTAGAAAAAGACAGACAAACTAAACTAATCGAGATTTTAGTGCCGGCATCATCAATTGGACAGCACACTGATCATTCACAGAATCTGTACATCGCTAAATACGAATGACAAAGAATAGAACAAAAACAAAACCATTTATGTATTAAAGATGAGGCAACACAATAATATATACATATATAGATATATTTGTTATAAAAACATAGGTTTTATTATCACCGTTCACAGGTTCGTTCTGAAGAGAATGGCATTAGATATTAAGTAAGCCCTTGTACCTCTCAGCTTTAAGTATTACACAAGGATAAGTAAATTAATAGTAATCTTCACGAAATATACATATATGAATATAATATATACAAATAAAGTCAGTGATTACGTTACGAAAATCCGTTATATAAAAAAGGAAGTTCATTTCATCATTTAATTATACGGTCAATGACTACGTATTTGTATTAATTAAAATGTAATTAAATAATTATCTATCTCTTTCTTCCGAGAGTCGAGAACGAAAAAAAACGCATAATCTCTTCAATTACCCGACTCGCCTCTTAATTATTTACGTCAAGCAAAGCGTAATATATTTAATCGGTATAATACACAGTAACCAATCTTAAGTTAGTTTCAAACAAAATGTTCTTTTCATATCTTGTACGATTCGTACATGAATGGAAAATGAATGAAAAAATTAAACACATAAAAAGTAGTTCCGTACAACTTTATTTCTAGGTATTATTATTAAACGTATATTATCAAAATACACAATTAATTTATGTGATGGCTTCATGTACATTTTTTGGGATAGCTCGATTGATTACCCGAGCTCGCTAAGGTCGGCTGGAGATCATGACGAATGTTCTCAAATAAAATTTCGAAAATAGACGGGCTATTCCGAAAAACACGCCCGAGTTAATCTCGATTGGATTTAATAATTATTATAACAATCCGTATTACCCATTAGTCATTGACACAATTATCTTATTTCCAATGACAGCTACGGCATTGGCACAGATTGTTTTCAATAGCAAATTCAAACGACATCTATTAAGATAGGGAACCCGGTGGGTTGGATGTGGACCACACACGTAGGTACGTGGTAGTCGCAAGAGTTAGCTCCTATCAGAGTGGAGCCCGAGGTTTAGGTATGCGTGGAGTGGAATATCTTCTTGCCCAGTAACACAAGGTCACAGCAGTTAACAGAAAGGCTAAACAGAAATTGATTGGAGAATGGAACGGAAGGAAATGGAGATGGAAAGAGATATATGAAGAAGTTAGAAAACCGGTCAACTTGTTTCAAAAAGGTACATCGTAAAAACAATCACCCTATTAACATGAATTATTATTATTCTTTTCTAAGTACACACTAAATTTGATCTCTAATAATTATATTACTTTCCATTCCTGGCGCTGCTGGGAGAGATCTCTCTTAGGGATAAGCAGTGCCATTGTACAGCATCTCTTTTGTATGATTGTTTCCTTCCATTTATTGTTTTATGTGTACGAAATTGTTAAATAAATAAATGAATGAATGGAGAAGTATCAGTCATAGTTAAGTTTTTACATTTTGACATCCGTACTTACGTACACTTCGAAATATACCTTAAATAACTTACAAAATGCGTCATAATCATGAATATGTATATTTTTACAGTGAGCTATCCCGTAAACTGATTACCCGATGAATATTACTTAACGGATTGAACAATTAATATCCATCTAAAGTTATTAGGTTTAATTAATGTAATACAAGCCCCATCTGTTTCTTCACTAATCTGTGGCATGTTTTCCACTGATACCCGAGCAACGTACCACATTAAATGAAGACTAGTCTTGAACGACCTTCTGCAGATTGTATCATCTCAGACAAAATGAGACGGATTGGGGCGTCTAGGACGAGACTTTGTTAAGCACTACAATTAGGATACCTAGATTCTCAATGACGCGAGGCGTCCAACTGCAGAATTAACGGTAATTGTGTATTAAATTGTCCTAATTGAAAGATGAATAAACAAAGAAATAGGAATTATTTATTACTTTTCAGTGTACCTCTTTGTTTCAAATTTAATTTCATTGAAATCAGTTACTTTATTTTTTTAATACTCTACGACGTCGTAATTGCTATATCGAGACTTGGGACCTTTCAAAGTAAAAGTAACAGTAAAAGACCAAGTAAACTGTGGGAACATATTTTATGTTAATATATTTAACATGCTTCCTCTTTGCGAATACATTTCCACGTATTCGCAGATCGTTGATAAATAACATTAGCTCTACTATTAAATGGTTCGTGAGTATTTATACACAATGTGTATAAATACTCACTTCACTATCAATTCATGATTATAAATGTACCGGCTTAACTTACGTGCGTTTTTCGGGATGGCCGGACGAGTTCCGAACCTGTACGAGGTCCCGCAACATGACACCCCACACAATCAAATGCTATGTCGAGTGTGGAACTAGTGTCTGACACCCGAACCGAATTTATATATGATTGTGTAATTAAATAAAGTATAACTTCGAGTTTCACTTCTAATTACTTCATGTACAGCATAGCTATGTAATGTGTACAAACTTATTACAGCCAATCACGCGTACACATTTTGCGTGTCCCTATAATTATAACGATGCTAAGGCCGGCTTAGTCTAATTATGCTGTGTAGATGCGCCCTGCAGTACGTACGTACTATTCTTATTTTAAAACATCATTCTTACGTACGGCCAGTTTAATTGTGATTTCAAACCATAAGCTTACATATCGTTAATTGGCGATATTTGGCTAATGCCCCTGCGGATACCAAATGCAGAACGACAACTTAAAGTGGATGGATATTCACGTCACCAACATCAAATATATTATAAGTTCGACTGTTTAACTCCGTAACTAGTGCGAGTTGTTAGAACTGACTACTTAATTGTAAAAATGTATGTGTTATATAATGTGGGAGTGTACAACACTCCTATGCCTACCGCACATGGGAAACAGGCGTAATGTTATATTTAGTTCTGTTATATCTGTGTAACTGATTTCAATCGAACATTGATTGCAAGTGGTATGGATATCATGTTAAGGGTACTCGACTTTACTAATCCATTCAATTTGAAATACCATCTCATCGTCACCATCACCATGACTATCGACCTTATCGCCTTATCATTACTGGACCTGGATTTACATCGATAATCTACCAGGTTAAAAAATCAGCTTAATGAAATAGGGATCGGATATCGGAATTTGAACCTCATCACAAGTGACCAAATGTAAACTAGACCTTATTTTCGATTGTGGAAATAAGCAGGAAATGCTTAATAAAGCGACATTATATGTAGATGATAAGAAGAATGTAAAGCAACAAACTAAATCTAAAATACTTCCAATAATAAGACTTCAGCTGAACACTAAAGGTCCTCGCTAGCTCCGTTTATAATCAGAAAGCTACGGCTCAAGAACCAACTTTAACGGCGTCAGCTTAATGAGCTCTTCAAGCGAGAAAGGACTGAGGGCGTAGGGCGGTTACAGACGTTCTAAAATACTTTTAAGTTTTAACTAGTCCTGCTTCGCATACGAACTAATACTCGTATATATGCGACATATTACTTCCATTACAGTAAGTTGAATTTCCCATTCAGCTTGTTTAAATATCGCTAAAGGGATTCGAATGTTAATTTTTTAATAAACCAAAGTAATACTTATGGTGCTCTCGAAAGTACATACTTGTTCATTATAAATGCCCATCAGCAGCTTCAAACATAATAAAAGGTGAGAAACATCATCTCGTGAGACTGGGATAGGACAATCCTTTCCATAATTCGGCATTCAATCCATCGATCAATAGTTTTAAATAACTGAATTGTAAAATTCACATACTTCTCTGCCGACGGACCCTATGTCCTTCTGCTATTCGGCTGTCCCATTGCAAAACCTAGTGGGGGACATTTTTTACAAAAATCATTTTATTGCATAATCTTGCTAAACCTAGTATGTTCCTACCAAAAACAAAAACACTAGCGTCTTAAACTCACAGGAAAGCAGTTACCTTTATTTAAGCATCGATACCTAGTAAGTGCATCATTTACTCCCTCGTACCCACTTTAAAACTTAGTATATCACTTTAAACAATTCGAAACTAAGTAAGTCTCTAGACTTGCTATTATTTAGTATTTTTGACAATCAACACCTGTTTTTTACCTAACCTAAATACTTTTCTAAGACTGACCTGTTTTACGTTTATGCGCTCTCCTCTAAAATTTAGTTTTGAGTCCTTACTAGGTTTTGAAATGAGGCAGCCATATTGTACAATTTTAGTCTACTTAAACAAAATCGTAACAATCGTGTGTAGACCGCCTAATAATGTATCCTTTGAAGTTGCGACATCGCAAAACGACACTTGACCCAAAGTCAGATCAGATTGTTATCAACGTTTATTAAACGCACGTTTTATCCATCGCACCCACTAGTACGTATCTACGCACACACGTGTATCGTACAGTGACTTAGCCACTAGACAGTACAAGTGTGCGTAGTTAACTAACCATCTAACTAACAGTATCGTTTAATAGGATCAGATCGGTCGCGGAAGTGTGACAAGGTAACCGGCGCATTACGTAATGCAGATTGCGTTAATACGGCCGCGGGTGCGACCAGTGCGAATGCACTGGTGTGTACTCACGGTGGAATGCGTGTTTACATACTTGCAATATAAAATATCGAATATCTTTAGTAGCTGAGATATATCGATTCTATAGTACTATGATTCGTACTAATATATTCGATTACATGTAGGGTTTTTAACACTGGGCCCAAGGGTCAACTTAGTGTTATCACTTTTGCTGTACATATATGGGCGCTAAGAATTATTGATCGTAGATTATATTTAGCATGTATTCACGTTAAGACATCTTTAGGGGTGGTTAGCAAAATATATCTGCTCTTTTAAATATGCAGCATTAGTTTATACTAAGATTTATATCTTACCTAATAAGATGTATTGGTGTCCATTTATAACTATAATCACAATAAATTGGCTTACGTAATAAATACATAACATACTTATCAAATAGTTCTCACTTGTTCTAGAAACAACTATGCAATTTCCCTTAAATTTAAGTAATAGGGTACCATTACCAAGATTGAAATTTAAAAAAATTCAACGAATACTCAAAAGACCCTATCGCCCGCGTATAAAACACTTTGAAATGGAACAATTGAAAGAACAATTCTAATCGATAAGATGTATGTGTACGATATAAGTTACACAAGTAAGTTCCCACGGCGATACGATACACGGAGCAAGGATGAAACTTCGCGAGTGAGTTGCACCGAACTGCGCTCTTCCATTACCAAGTTTGCGCGGACAAACGGAAGCAGCGGCAAGTTTCGAGACAATACCTTCTTAGATGTTATTGTGCAAATACGTACAAAAAAATGTCTACACCATAGACATTTTTTTGCCCACCGTTCACACGCGAGAGTTATTAAAGACATTATTTGTTATACATGTGCTACGATGTTCAAGTAACAGTTACGACCAAATCTAGCATCAGTGTTAGCGGCTCAAGGGTAGCTGGAAATCTTTAGTATTTTATGAATCAACGAGCTATAAGTAATGAGACGTCGTGATAATTTCATAGAGAAAACAATGTTTTTAATTGTACATTACCTCCAAATTGGAATTATATATGAGTTAAATAAATTCTAGAATTGGCTGTAAACTTACATTGATGTTACTATATGTTAAACGTACCAAATTGATGGTACTTTAACGTTAATAGAAACTATTACATAATATATCTAACCAATCACATTCTCAAATATGGGAGATACGAGCCATCAGTCTAGTAGATGCGTTATCGCAACATATTGACGAGAGGTCACGACATCTGACATGTTCGGCACGACGCTGACGGGCATGTGACGGACCAATTTCACATCACAGCGTTATCGTCGTTCATTCATTCATTCAATCGCGTGTTATCGAGAATGATTAATTAATTAATTGGTACACAAAGTACTTAATAAGGAAAACATTGGGAATTGTTTTTTTTTTTACTTATCGTGTCGTTTTTATTATCTCAACAACCTCAAACATCCAGCCAGTGAATGTCATATTAAATCTTCAAAAACATTAAAGATATGAGTATGATATAAAATTTGTAATTAATATATCCAAGACATCGTTACTAACTTTATTATCTTTATTTATAAATTGTGTGACATTAATTTAAGTATTCGAATTATAAGTTCTATATGAATTAGATCTGGGCAATAGTTCTCGAAATATGACTATTTAAACAATAAAATCATATATTTTTATTTATTTTCGATATCATAATCCGATGACGAAAAAAATCTTTAAGGATACCACACAGTCGTGGCCAAACCATATCCGACAGTGAGTTCACCTTGCCGATGTTTGCTTTGAAACCATAGAATGATTAATACATATCAAATCAGAAATGTCTGCACAATTAATTGTATGAAAACCACCGTACTGCCCCTTACTTACCATATAAATAAATATTTACGTCATCATCATCATCACCATCATCATCAGCCTATCTTAGTCCACTGCTGGACATAGGCCTCCCCAAAAGGGGGTTTATGCCCGTAATCTCCACG
>DWMG01002889.1:0-12587 GCA_018244855.1 Elbella merops
GCGGGCGGTGCATTTCATTGCATGACTACTGCTGCATAGCAGCGGAAGTAGCTATATATTATTTCCTTTCTTAGTTAGGATGGACTTCCGCGAAGTAACGCCTGATTCTATTAGATGTTACTTAGAAGGTTTTTACTTAGGATAACTGTTGAATAACTGACTAACAGGAGATGGGTTGGCAATCATGGGCAAAGACTTAAGCACCTAGAATTAGATTTCTACCTACTATTATAGATGATTTTGTAATGTGGCCCGGAGGATGTACTAGTTATTGAAAATGTAGTGGATTCAAACCACTTAAAGTTACACTAAAATGAAATTCATTTTTAATGTTTTATTTTCATTTGTTATCTAGAATCATGAGACTCCCCGGAACATCCCCGGAAGGGTTCTTTAAGAAAGGCACTATAAGAGGTCTGTTTTAAAACTGGCAACGGATATGCTATTCCTCGGGTGTTGCTAATGTTCATAGCTGACCGCGACCACTTCAGGTCTGTATGATTGCGAGGTTAAATGCAAAAAATCTTGAATTTACTGTAACGGCGTCTGTTATCTTGTCTATATTTAGGCGGTACAATTTTAACGGGAAAAAGGAAATTACATTTCGACAGGTATGGGTAGTAACACCGATATCTCGAGAGTAGCGGTACAAGCAGCGTTCGCTGAGGGCTGCGTTTCGCCAAGTTATTAAAGAACTGAGCTCAGCGATGTTTACACACGCGCCGCTTCTGCGAAAATGCGGTTTCCGGCGGCGTGTGCGCATTCAATGTTACTGAGCACACAGTAAAAAAATATCAGTAATGCTATAATTTTTTTTCTTCATTTATGTCATAATATTTCGCACTATCGATTGTGACGTCATTGAAAGTTTGTATGACAATTGGTATTTGGAAAATGAAGTAATAGTGTGGAGGTAGTGCAACTCGTACAATATTCTTTTATTTAGTGAGATACTTTGAAATATTGGAACGTTTTATTACACTAGATTTTAAATTAGGCTATTTTAATTGTCTGTCTACAATAGCGATAGAAAGAGAGAAAATAATAAAGGGTTAAGTTATTTTAAACACACATAAATAAATCACATGTCATATATTTATTTATGAAATTACTGCACGTGATTCAAACGAAGTTTCCACGTCATTCGACATTAACAATCATATCAATTTATAGACTAACAAGGATATATTAAATCTTAAAAATTTAAAAATACACTCGAGTAATTAAATAAACAACGAGACCATAGCCTGGTCTAAATTTATTTCTTCCTACGAGTTGCAGTTTCTTGATCTATCTTACTGTTCTTACTGCACTGTACCGACGAGCTGCTGCCGTTGATCCGCCTCCATCGAAAAATAACAGACTACTCAACAGTTTATCTCTAAAAACAAACATAAAAATCCCAATATAACTATGTGCTCCAGCTATAAATATTGGCGGTAATATTCTCGTAATCGATACAAAGTAACGCGGCACGTTTACCAAGTGCCTAATAAAATATAAATTTCACTTTCATATCAACGTTAACGGTAAAATATTAATGAACCGTAAAAGCGTGGATTACAAAATATTTTTTTTTATTTTTACTCGTTAGTTCATATACGAAATAAGGTCGGAAAGATAGGTTGTTTTTAACCGAACATCTTTATAATCTTTGGAACAGTAACATTATTATCCAAATGAATTTAGAAATAAAAGAAAAAATTATGGTTATGAAACGTTATAATATCAACAGGAAAACAAAACAATATGCTTATTTTTAATATGCTTCTATTAGTTTCCTATTTATTAAAAAAATGTAATATTAACAGAATTGTTTAATTTTTGTGTTCAAAATGCCGTTGCATGCATAGTTTCCGATATTTTTATATAATAAAATAATAATAATCGCCTATAATTCCACTGGTAGAATGTGGGTCTCCTCACGTATTGAGAGGGTTAAAGCCATAGTCTGCCACGTTGGCCAAGTGCGGGTTGGCAGACTTCACACACCTTAGAATTTTTTTTATTTTTATATAAATCCTAAGATGTGTAGGTTTCCTCACGATGTTTTCCTTCACCGTTAGCAAGTGATATTTAAATTTAAAACGCACTTTTGTAAAGAGGTGCGCGCAATGGATTTGAACAAAGCACCCCCGGAGTGAGGGGCTGAATTCTTTACCACTAGGCTATCACTGTTGATATTTTTACATAAACTGTATTTTTAACTATAGGAACTCGTGACTAAAAAGTACCAAAAAAATTTCGGGACGCTACGTCTCATCACCGTCCCGTTGTTGATCGTTGGACACAAATAGTCCGTGCAGTCCTGTTCTAAGACATCCGTGCTAGTTTTCAGAATCAGTTGTATTTGTTTGTTTTACTGTTACTATTCCGTTCGCATTAGAATTCACCTTGTCTCTCTCGAACCCATGTTATAACAGTACGTGTTTTGGGTTTGTCAGACGATCTGAATTCTCCAAATGCCGCTGTGACAGGTGAGTAAGAGTCACATGTCGAATGAAACGAAGCGCAAAATTCCCTATTCCAGATATGCAGAGATGGCATCGCTTTTAATGAAACACTGTCTCATAACACCTTCCTGGACAGATGAATGACGTTTCTAGAACATGGAGGCATGAGATATGCAGCGTCTTTACGCTTTGAAAGCGATCCACTTATAGGTATTGTGTTGCACTATCTCTTTCACAGAACAATAACCGATATAACTAGTTAGAGTGAAGCCAGAAATACGCTGGAACGTTTCGTGTTCCGCCACGGGGTGCTACTGTTTTTGCTCCTCTACCAAATCATAAAGTAACCGTGATATTGTTTTTGTTCCGCAGATTCCTAAGATATAAACTTTGCGCAGATATTATAATGGGTTCTAGGAATTGGAAAAGTTATGTTACCCGTAATTATTGACGTCATAGTTTTACCAATTTTTGAGGCAAGTGTAAATATTGGTCAAATTTTGGTTCCTAATAGGTATATTTTTTTATTAAGATAGATAAGGTGAAACCTTTATTTATAATTTTAATTTATAAATTTATGTTTTGGATTATTTATACATAGATTGATCTAGAATGTAAAAGACTGGATTATTGAAATAATTATACCAATTACATATTTATCACTTAAAAAAGGCATATTCTACAATATATCTAGACTTCTTTAAATATATAAGTCTCTAAAATAAGTAAGGCTGTAAGTTATTTAGTAAGTTGAAAGTAAAAAACCTTACTTAATCAAACATCTCATCAGTTTTTACAGGTGTGAAAGTTTTTAGCTAAATAAAGAATGCGTCATTGATTGGAGATACCTAATGATTGATTGATAAACAGCGTACCTACCTACTGTTTATTTAAATAGAACGTACCTAATTAAGTTTCAATCAAATCCTTTATACATTCTTATTTATAAATAAAAAAACCAAACTTCTATGTCAAAAATGTATAAAACAAAGTGTTTTCTTGCTCTAACATGAACGAATATTTATTTTATAATGCCGTCAAGTTATTTCGATTTCTAAAACTTCTCAGTTCATCAAAAATAATACTTAATCACATTCTTCGTTATATTGTTGATTTTATTTGTGTCAAGTTATATATAATATAAGAATGATTATCAACATTTCATTCATTATATTTCAATAACGTATTTCTTATAAACAACTGGCACAATAATAAAAAAAAAACAAATAAGAACACCATCATATAAACAGGGTCAGGTCATTACACATAATGAAACCGACACACTTTTCATTATTCGATGTATCGAGAGACGTCCAAATGATAATGCAATTGGCTTTAATTAGGATTACGAGTTGGCGTTGCTTGAAAAATGTACTCCAATTGAGTGCGTTGTACTCCAAGTTGCGTGAAAAATGTACTCCAATTGAATGGGGAGTTGGAGTGTGATGGCAAGTTCAACGTTACGTCGACATGAAATCCGCAGATGAGTCACTGGTAACACCCGCATCGATACCACAGTCTACACACAAAACAGCGGTCCATTTACATACCGTTTGTACTGTGGTGTTCCCAACTTAATTATTAGTAACAATGTTATGGGTAATTCGGACTAACTGACTACGTGTCTGTATGGACTGCATTAAAACTGTATGTCACTTAGAAAATTGCAATTAAGGTGTAGTTATTGTACAGTTTATAAACTGCATTGTAACTGCAAAACCACTGTTGCAGTTGTAAGCGTTGGAACTACTCAATTATTGCCAAAAGATTGTTTTGATATTAGATGTAATGGACAGCGGTTTGATAGTAACGTATAAGGACAATGCAGCAGAACAAATGTCAACATTGGTAGCAACAGATAAATAAATAAATATATATAAAACCAAGTGTTGTTTCGTACATATTTCAAATACTATTTAATCTATGTTAACGGACTAGTACTACTGGGCCTGTGTGCGCGGCGTCTAAATACATAATTATTATCTCACCGGCATCAGCGGTGTGCCGTGGCCAGCATTCGCACTGGCTAATTTGGGAACAACTCGCGTCCGCCGGCCTAACAACCGGACGCCATAAAACAGTAGACAGGATCTCTATATATGAGTACACTAACACAAAGCACTAAATACTGTTGGTCAGTATTTCGCAGTTGTTACGATCGTTAAAGTAAGTCAGCCATCTTTGTTAATTTTTATTATTATCATTAGGATTGTTATATCGATTATTATATCACTACTCATGCTGTTTCGAGGTGGGCGGAGAGCGTCGACTGCCAAGTATAACTATAATTTCAGATTTGACGTGTCTCGTCTATGTTAATTAATAATTTTGTTTCATTAAATCTTTATATATTTAATGTTATTTTTATGTTGAATATTAATATATAAGATTGACAGGTATAAAATGACATTAGGCATTAAGTTCGACCTTCGCTATGTCTGCGTTGGTGTACAATAGAGAATAAATAAATAAATATTTAAATACTAAGCTTTTATAAGCTTAAATATTTTTATTTTTAAAGGACACTCGTATTAAACAAAGAAGTTAAAAGGGTTCGTATAAGCAAATTAAGTATATATTTAAATATTTGCAATTCATTAATTTGTTTGCCAATCGCACACCTACACTTGCTCTAAGACAGTCATAATACTTATATTTATATGTTCCGCAGAACGAAGTGTAAAGGTAGAGATGGTGACCGCATGATACCGATCTACCGGTTCTTCAACGGTTTTAAAGCATCTGTGACCAACTCCAAGCACGTTGCGGAAGACGTGCTCGGAGTCCTACGTCCTATTTGGCATGGGAAGCATGTTTATCTATGGTGCATTCAGAACTTAACATGCGTTGGCACACATATCTTTGCCAGCGCTGTAATGTTAAAGTTACCATTTCTTAAAGTTAACGGTATACTGAAATCAATTTCTTATTTACCTTATCTCTACTTACTGAGTTTAATTGTTATTTATTAATGACAAACGATATGTTAAGCCTATATTTGATATAGAAAGAAATATGCATTTAGCTTGAAAATATATGATTACTAATAAGTTTAATAACACTTTATAAATGCTACCAAAAAAGGTTGGTCGTTATAAATATTAAATTTTGTATTTGCGATTTTTTTATTGTACGATTCTAAATATGTACCGTTGCGTTTAAATTTGTATTACACAAACAAAGTAGAACTTGAACTGTATTTTAAAATGTGTCATGGTTCGTTCGTTAATTGCTTTTATATGATCCCCCATAATTCTATGTAGGGTTGCCATCGCTTAAGTCCTCAGTGCGGATTTGTTTTAGTTTAAAAATATCTTACAGGATGTGCGCACAGTAAATATTAGTATCTCAGTATTAAAATTAGGAGATCAATAAACTTTAGAAAACAAACTATGAATATAGACAACGCGGAATTATTTATTTATTTAAATATGAATTCATTAAAACGCGTTTGGTACTAACATAATTATGTCAATATTCTCTATGTTAAAAATAGAAATATCTAGAATTTTCTAACACCTTGTCCCGATTATATAATGTAATGAATGCTAAGCGTAGTGCCACGCAACAACTGAACACCTAATGCGGGTCTGTAATATGATATTGGAGGTCACGGTAGCTGGTTGGCAGTTGTATGCAAAAATCGTAATGCTAATAACAGAGAGATTAGCTGGAGTGTGGGCGACTGTGACTCAATCGCTCCGGTGGGTGTGTTGAGCGAAGGCCGGCTCGGCTTGGTCATCTAAAGCGTTCTCCTTGACTATCCGTTTTTTTAACTATTTATGCAAAGGCACAAAACTGTGCATTTCTCTAGATAGGTCCGTTTTTGGAAAAGTGAATAATTAGTACTTACATAAAGTTTTAGTGCTACTGGTAATGTTATTTACTATGCTGTAAGCTATCTCAATTCTGTTTTGCATGGGAACTGCCAAATATGTTATTTGTAAATACAATTATTTGTTACATACATGTAACATGTACATGATTACTGAAAAAACAATTATTTATGGTAAAGTTAGTATTACATGAACATCAGTTAGTCTGTCTTACCAGCGACCACGCTCAGCAGTAATCAGCAGGGGCTTCTAAAGAAGAACTTCGTATAGGTACGTAGTTGGGGCATCCCGAAAAACGTGAGTTATGCACGTACATATATAATGACGTGAAATGAAAATGTACAATATTTAATATATTTTAATTGTAGATTTATTATTCATTTGCTTTAATAAGTACTAAAAGTTTTGTATCTATTTCAATTATTCAGTATTATTCCTATGATTTTTCATTGACTTAATAACTTTAATATAACCACTTCTCTATCATTCATAGGTAAAACTTTATCTTACGTAGGCAATAACGATATATCTATCAAACGGCTAATGAATATTATGGATATTGAACAGCATACAATCACTCGGAGAGGCTTCCGTGCATAGGACACTTAAGCATTCTTTCAATTAAGTAGCGAGCATTGTTGGACGAGTGTGTGAAACTTCCAACACACTGGCCCATTGTATGGCTTTGTTATAGTTAATTACTTGAAGACAAAGAAAATTGAAGATGTCTATCCTTTGCGTACGAACACTACGTTTAAGATTTTTTGCAGCTTGAGAATAGAAAACACATGTTTTGACTGTTTTAGTCTCTTTTTGGGACTCTAATTCTCTCTTTATTCGTAACATTTAAGAATATACATAGGTACATATCTTAATGCCCGGTCCCTCATGGGCCAGGCACGGAGTGCAAAAAAGATCCATCCTTGCAGACCAGCGTTACTTCTGCCACATTCATCACTCTAGAAACATTTAAGAAATACTAGTATTATATCGCCTTAAAATTCATTTTAACATTGGCACAATAAATGCATTGACGATGCTGATGAATGGACTTAGGTTTATTTTATACTAGACCTTATCAGTGTTTAGGTTTATACAAACGGCAAGTGCTTTATATTATTTGTGATAAAGTAACCTTACGTCATTTTAATGACTCAACTGAGCTGGACCCACCTAAGGCTGCGTCATATTGCTTTCTAAAGAGTGAGATCATTTGCGAATGGTAATCTATATTAAGAATCATGTTTACTAAACCTTAATACTGTCCAACACTTCTACACATTTTGACAAAACTTGTGGACATAATACTTATTGCTTGAATTACATTATATGTATAGCTCCTTTTTAATTTCGTTTCGGTTGCATGTCAATAACCGCTAAGTGAATTTTCGCAAAATAAATATATAAGTCGGTACATAGTATTAGGTACATAGTAATAGGTATATAGTAATACAGTGTATGTAGATTTTTTTATGTTCTCACTCCAATCGATAAACATGTTACCATTTGAAGTCAATGTACTCTCATAGTAGACAACTTGTCTCCGAGTCTCTCAACGTTAATTGAATTACAACATGTTACCTAAGAAAAGCTAGTTTTCATTTTAATTAAAATGTGGTTATGATAATTGAGTTGTAATTTGGAGGGACAGGACGGACAGGTATTAACGATATCTTAAACAGGCTTGCAACTGTTTATAATATAACTTTACTGTATATTTCTGCACTGTAAATAATAATAACATTTTTGAAAAACAAAATTTGTTTAATTTCCAAATTTTTTAACGTTCCGTTCTATAAAAATCAGCAAGCCGTTGTAATTTATTTACTGAACGAAATGTAAATATTCGGCATGGAATAAAAATTGAATTTGGAATTATTCTGCTCACGATTTATTGGGGCGAACGAATTAGTTTTCAATTTTATCAGCAAACATTGACCTGTCATTCGCAATCAAAAAACTGAAATTAAAGTGCATGATGAATATCTTGATTCATTGATATTCAAATTGGAGCAACGTAATTAGGGTTACCCGAATAAATTTATTTTGTTTTATTTTTGCTAAGAAATATAAATTTTATGAGTTCAGTGATCTGTTGTTGTTAACTGCGAAATATCACAACATCTTTTCAACGTGAGTGGTGATATCTGTCCAGCGGTGGAACGATAGAAGGATTGATGATGATGGCAAACCATAATAAAACAATAAGTGTGGGTACATTGTAGAAAAAAATTGTGTACAACTGCCAATTTATAAATCCGAAAAAAACAAGACATGTTTTGGTAATGGTTATTATAAATTCATTAATTCGTAAAAACAGATCTATAATTAATGTTTGTAGTGTTATCAAACAAAAGTATACAAATAAATTAGTCGTGTATGACGAAGGCCATACCCAAGTATTGGGAAGACATTTATTGACTGTCACTTTTGCTTTCACATTCTTTAACCATAAGAGTTAGGATTATGAGTGGCTTTGTGCTAGACATAATATCTATTGCTATAGTGGTCTGGCCAATTTTTAACTCTAAACACAACAGTGACTCGGATTCCCAGCGAGTATAATGCTTAAGACGAATATGTTATGAAGTATTATTATTTTTATTTTATCCCCACGCCAGACTCTTTTTGTAGTAGGTAGAGAGAAACAAAATGAATTTATACAACCTTAGTATTACTGGCCATTTAAATTAATAATATGTTTTCTAACATAGAAGACAAATCGGTTTGCTTTTGCGTGCAATAAGGAAACTATCAAATAGCAACTTTAAGACAAGTCTCGTTGAAAATCAACTATATGAGCAATGCCTTCAGAAACGCATTAGTATTAATACAAGTGAGCACAACAAGAAGTGGTTTGAAACAAAAACCAGCTCGAACGGTACAGTTAATTGACATAGAAACTATGACTCACCACTCTGACCCTCGCGCAAAAAACTACTGGGCTAGCTATCATTGGACCATCTCTCCATAACCGTTCTAAGTATATCACAATTCAAACCTGTTTGATGATACATATGCTTTCCTAGAGATGGACGCGAAACGTGCAGGGCTGACGGCGTGACTCTCAGGGCGAAGGAAAATTTGAGTTGAGACAAAACAAGTTGAATATAATTTAATGTTATTAAGTACAAAAATTGGAAGGATGGCAGATGAAAGAATAATAAAATGGGTATAAAATCCGAACGGATGCAACTGCCTAACGAGACCAAAATTTACCTATCTTGTCCAAATCTAAGATGCTGGATAATGGGGAAGTCAGAAATTTCCGAAACCGGCAGGCGTGGATGAAGAGAGTGATGAGATAAGATAGGTAAGATCTGTAAGAACAGAGATATTTGGCACTCTGTGCTATGTGCCCACTTCGTAGCAGACCTGGCATGATGATATAATACATATAGCAATTATAAATATGGTATAAATTTTAAAAATATTACTTACAATCGATAATCTTAGTATTTAACAACACAATACTGGAATTGAGATTGAAGCGGACTATCTCATTGTGGTCTCGTTAGCCGGTTTATTTATCCGGCAATACCTCCCTAAATAGGAAATAGAATTATCTATGCAGAGATTCCTTTAGATGTAATGGTCTTGTCATTACTGCATTAGTTGCTGGTCCAACTTGAAAATGGACTACAAAAAGAAATTACTAATTTAAAAAGTTATTTGGTGGGGAGTTGGTACCTACTAATGTGCTTAAAAGCTTTTAAGCGCTTTTAGTTCATTTCACACGGCTTACAAAATTTATTCCAGTGCAAGTAAACATTAACGGTTATTATGATTTTTAGCGCACTTACACCAGCAACACCATTACGGGTCTCCCGTATTAGAAGCGCGCCAGCCCTAACGGTCACTGAATGAGTAACGGGTAGATACCTTATAAGAATGCTTCGGGTCAAATCTGAGGTTGGCATCGACGATCGGTGTCAGTGTTCCACGTTTTCTCCCATATGTCAAGCCGGCCTCTTTGTGTTGCCTCGGCGTATCAACAAATGGCTAGAGGCGAAATTTTCGTACGCACGCTAATGATATAACGACATGTAAGCGTGTAATAAGTTTTTAATGAAATGGAGTGCACTTTCTATTTCAATTACAAGCACTGCTACTGGGTGGAGGCGATTGAGTGAGAGCAGGTATTCCGCGAGTGGCCTGCTTCGCTGCTAGTTTGACAGTTTGATAGCCAATATTTAGTCGGAAAAGCAAATAGGGCTGTGTTGGCAATTGTAACGCTCTAGATTGCTTCAGTTACCGATAAATATGGCATCAGTATTCCTTTCTTTCTGTAGTTACTCATCACAATGCCGTACATCGATAAGGTACATACATACATATCTTCACGCCAGGTCCCTTGCGGGGTAGACAGAGAGCACAGAGTGCCAAATATCTCTATTCTTACACTCCTGTCGTGCTTCGTCCACGTTCATCACTCTCTTCATACATCGATAAGGTACTCATTCCTATACATTATTGTTACCAAAATGTTGTTTTTGTCAAGCTCTTCAAGGTTGCTAAAAAGTTTTTATAACCTAAAATATTATTTACTTAATTTCATTTGTTCAAATAAGAGTACATATTTTATTTTTGGCTACCTACAATTTCATCGTATATCAAAATAAGGTTAAGACACTCATAAGCACTCACAAGAATTGCTAATTAGATTTAATTGCCTTTATAAAGAATAAATTAATTGGTACTAAAATGTAAGCCTCATAAAGTAACGCATTAAAACCTTAAATTAATACGGGTTGTTTGGAATAGTTAGGTACTGTAGATTCATATTTAGCTGGCTTATAAAAATGTATAATGTGTTCAATAAAATTGACTGCCTCGTTAGTTGAGTGGTTGCAAGCGCGACTGCCAATCGGGAGATCTTGGGTTCAAATCTCGAGTCGGGTGCTTTTAGATTTTTATAATTTAGAATATCTAGTAGTGACTCGGAGTCTGAATCTGTGCTCTGTCTATGGTAATAAGCTCACCACCTATTCCATGGGATCTAAATGTAACTGGTGAAACGTGGGAGTGTATCTACTATACTCTTCTGCCTAACCCTTCGGGATTTCAGGCGTGATGTTACCGTGTGCAACAAGTAAAGTTTTACAAAAATATAACTAGGTTAGATTATTAAGTTTGCAATTATATTACAAATATGGTTGGAAATTAACTTTTTCAGAGCCTATTTTCACAATACGTAATATTGTGTAAGTTATACATATAGGATAAGTTTTTAATTTACAATTTGGTGAGCATATATTCCTTTAGACAAATTTTTGTCCGTTTAAGCACAATTTTCGCCCGCAATGTAGGTAAGGTACAGTTTGTTCAAAACATTAAAATTATTTAGGCTGTTATATGTGCTGCCATCTACAATATTAATTAGGCACTTATTACAGAACCAGCTCCATCTATCGTTATTTTATTAAATTCTGTTCATATTAACAGTTGCCTGATTTAGTTATATAGGAATCTACTAGAGGGCTCTTTTACTGTAAAATAAAGCCCATTGTTTTAACAATTCTTTTTGTTTAACTTAACCATACTAAAATAATAAATATAACAAGTCAAACTCCAGTTGAAAACTTTTACGCAAAAATAAAAATTATAAATGAATTTATACATTCAATTCTACCGGAAATTTTTCGGTCCGCCTTGATTGGTGGACAATGTAGCCTGCTGATGGGTAGATCGCACGGCTTGAATAGGTAAGTTGAGCATTATAAATGGCCACTTACAATGGACCGGTTTTAGATATTCCATATCATTGATTTCGATGAAAATTTTCGATTAAAGATCGACAGCTACTTTCAATTTAAAAAATCTTTTCTTACTACACGGAACTTGTGAGTTGGGTACAGTAAGGGTCTCTTCATAGCAGTCCACTTAAGATCGGCTTAAGCCCAGTGCACAGCAGCATGATTTTCGCACGATTATCTTTTCAGAGAAAAGTAGGCGTTGGACTGTTAGTGTCACTTAATATTAGTTGTTTATCAAACTTTTAGTGGGTTGATTTTAATTGGTGGTAAAAGGGCTGTAAGAATGGAATTATTAGTAACATCAGTCCAGTTAGCATAAATATGTTAGTTAGCATGATCGAATACAGTTAGTGATATTTAGTATCTGTCCTCTAACCGGTTTGTCACATATGTGTTACTACTTCCAAAACTGAAATGGTCAGCTTTAGTATAGGCACATGCGGACTAGCAACCACAGCCTTTGCACAGAAACATTTTTTTTTATATCTAGCCTAGCAAATAGGCAGGCGGGCCACCTGCTGGTAAGTGGTCACCGTCGCCTA
>DWMG01002890.1:0-12586 GCA_018244855.1 Elbella merops
AAACATAATTAAAATCAATCAATTTTCATGTTGTATGCACTTAAAATTGGAATATCTTAAACGAATCCTAAAATCCGTATCCGCGGATGTGAGACTGAAAACCCGCATCCACATCCGCGGAGGTCAATATTTTAACATCCGTAACATCGCTAGTGCGTATATTAGATTTTTTCAATAGTAAATTCTCCATTGTTCATCCTTTACATTTAAAAACACTAATAATAACAATGACGTAACGTTACCAATATTCGTATCACACTTCATATATGTATATATTTAATAAGTCTACATTTATATTTTATTGGCAGTAGCCATAACACTGTCGTATTCTGAAAGGAGTCTCGATTTCAACAGAGGAACGACTAATGGATTTATGATTTTGATATGTTATTGATGGAATTATCTATATTATTTTATACCTATGACTCAATTCTTTTGCCGTGCCCAATAAGGTGTGTGTGAAATCGATAAGTCGCATAAACACCCCAAAAACAAGCATCGAACTCGCCAATGCGGTAACTTTGGTTTAAAACCCCTTATTTCTCAGAAATAAACATTTAGAATTGGTTAAATATACCAAAATGTATCATTATAACGTACCTCGTGCAACTAATCATTTCACACTAGCGATAGCGTTCCGGGCTTTTTCCACTATCAATATTTACAAATAAACATCAGTTCATTAAATGGCACAATTGATTGTCTTTATCTTCTCTTTCCTATTTACAATACATACATTGTACTTACCGTATTTTAAATGAGATTTTGTAAGAAACATCAGTTTAATCGGTCTTACTATTACAAGGTAACAAAAGTTTCATATCAAAGAGGCTTTTCAACCCATTGTTCTAGGTCGCCCAGTTGGGTCGAAGAAAAATGGTACCAGGTCCTATTATTACAGCTTCATCTTCGAGGTCAATACTTATACGGTCTTGCCGTTATATGATTTTTCGTAAGCTTTTAATTTAGTACACGAAGTGGTCACCTACTCATATCTCCCTAATCGATGAAAACTGATTTAAGTCTTGGGACGAAAGTGTCTGTTCTAAGCTATAAGTATAAATGTTCCTGATTCTACGAAAGTTTCCGGATACACCTGACTAAGCTCTCATAATCGCATTACACACAAGATGTTGGGATAAGTCGGAAAGCTAAAGTATATGAATATCTACAAATCTGAAAATCTTGACTGCCTCGTTGGACGAGTGGTTGCAAGCGCGACTGCCGATCGCGAGGTCCTGGGTTCAAATTCCGGGTCGGGTACTATTGAATTTTTCTAATTTAAAAATTCTAGTAGTGACTCGGAATCTGGATGTGTGCCCGGTGTGTGGCAATAGGCTCATAACCTATTCCATTGTAGGACTTAAACGTAACTGGTGAAACGTGGAGGTGTACTACACTCCTCTGCCTACCCCTTCGGGGATTACAGGAGTGATGTTACGTACAAAACAAAAACAAGGTTTCAGAGAATCAAATCACCGTTATCCTAACAAAAACGTTGGTCAATTCAGTCAATTCTCGCGATTATTTTTACCATAAAACTGTTTGTGTAGAATCAGTTTTAGTATCGATTTAGCTTTAATTATACAGTTAGAAAACGGATCGACGAATAATAAATAGAATAAATAGACGCATAGTAGACATAAACAGATTTGTTTGGTTTTTCATGTTAACTTTCATCTACTATTTCATCCCCGTGTAGGTCGTAATTTCAGATATGCTAGAATAAATATTTATTTACTTCTCTACTTAGTGCCTAAATACAAATTTTCATTGTTTTCTTTTCGATAGTCACGAACTCCCATACAAACTTTCATCTCCTATTTCAACCCCTTCAAATCCTTTTTCCCAATTAATGGAAGCTAGCCTTTGTCCTTTCCTGGAATTCAAACTACCTCTGTACCAAATTTCATTTAAATCGGTTCAGTGGTAACAGACAGACTCACTTTCGGATTTATAATATTAGTATGGATTGCATGTTGCTGAGAGTATCTGCAACAATCTAACAAAGTTAACAAAAAAGGAATTTGATAATGTTAGAATCGTACAATGTCTCACTCTCCAAAGATAACCAAGAACGATAAACGCTTGGATAACAAGGTAGAGTCCCATAAAACGGTGCCATGCCGTGTTTATAGTTCATTGCGAGTCTGACGAGGCAATATGCGCAGGTTTATTGTCATCTTTTGGGGTAACATTGTTCGTCATATCATAACATGCTTCTAGGAACATAAAACCAACGTGCATAGTTTATTCCATCCGCATAGAGATTACAATGTAACACATTGTCCGTTCGTCAAGCATAAGATTTGGTAGACTCATGCTAGCTCACGTTCGGTGAATGTATAACCTTTGTACCTTCATCCAGACTTGTAGAAAACGAACAGAATTGATACAGATTATTTCTAGACAAATGACGAACATATTACTTTAATTTAGTATAGGTAGTATACATACAAATATAAAAATAATAGAAAATAACAAAATATAAATACGAAACATAAAAATACGTACCGGTCTCAAGTTTTAAAGTAAAACTAAAAGGCAACTAAAGGATAATTAATAAAAGTAACATGACAGTTAATTAACCCGATTATTTGTTTGTACAGGACAAGAGACAATAATCATTTTAACCTCATTACTTTCTTACAACAATATACTACCTGTAGCAGATATTTGGAACGAGTATTTAATTAAAAGTCGCTCATCGATTCAATTCATTAGCCTTGTTTCTATCCATACATAAAATACAGAGGCGAACAATTCAAGAAATAGGAACATTACACAGTCGTTTATATTTCTAGATCACGAGAACAGCGGTCAAAAAGCATAAGTAACATATAAATCGATGTTTATGAATCGAAACTGTTCAAAACATCGAGTTTAGCGTATCCAAAAACTACTTCATTAATCTTACTTTAGAAAATGCAGAACACGAAATAATGTTGGCAAGCGTTTGATGAATAGAAATGATTAATGACACGCGAGCTTAATGCTGTAGCGATCTTTGTTCGAGTCCGACGATCCAATACAAGGCACGTACCGAAGCATGCCAGAGAAAGGCCACGCGATAGTAAATAGCAATCAATAAACATATTACTAACAGCAGCCCCTTTAGGAATTCATAATATTAATATGTACCCTTCTGATAATTATTTTTAATTTAATTAGCACGGTCGACGCCAATTACATTTACTTAATGGTTATTATCGTCTAAGTTCTCGGTCATAGAACTTCAGCCATACTAATAACATTATTTTCCATTAATCCGCACATAAGTCGCATTCTGGGCTAAGGTCCAAGAGAACAATAAGAGCGGATATACCGTGGGGATTGGAAGTAAAGTCAAGGCGGGACACTAGGAACAGTGCCTACGACCGCAATATGTTGCTATGAATATGAGTCTATCGAGTACGAAGAATAACAGGGCTCTTTACATAAGACTCAAACATCTACCGTACCTTAGTACACTTTACACACCGTAGGGATTAAATTTTTATTTTTTGTATTTCCAATGGTACTTCTTACACAGCCCAGAAGGAATTTAACAGGAAGTGAGAACAATAATAACCAAACCCGCGTTTTTATGAATACCCTTAAAAATTACTTTTTCAAAAGAAATGCATGATTTTGACACAACTTCCTGACAAAGCCACTAGTTTAGAACATGCAGTGTGTATGTACATGTAATTTGTTTTTTGGCACAAAAGAGCACTTCGAAGTTCATACAGAAAACAGGTAGAGTCGGGCAATGTAAGGTCCTCACGCTCCTGAAGAAAAATCGAATTGTATGTGATTCTTCTGCCAGAAATACATTGCAGACGGGGAATATATGGCTCTGGACCGAATTTAAACTTGCTTAAGAATAAAGGGCATCCACCTGGCATCGCCTGTCCGGGAACAAAGGTCTATATAGGATTTACAGGGGTTTCAAGATGATTCCCCACTAATATGTATTTTGCTCTCAAACAACGTGCTGCTAGACATAGGTTACTTATCCACGCGCACCCGTACTGAATACATTCGACTATTTGGCGGGAGTTGATGATGGCAATGAACTGGATACGGCTAGTAACCGAACCTCAATGATATCACCGCGATCCTGGACTTTCCAATTCTACTGGCCAGTGTTTTGTAAAAACAAAAAGACATCAAAAAAGGAAACAAGCAAGACATGTTCCACCAAACAAACATTTACTGAGTTATTTTTACACAACATCAAGCAGGAGAAAGCAAGAAAAAAGTTGTTTTGTTATATGCAGAACCTGAACCACTTGTAGCTGTATCTATCCATATGGATATATGTAGACTCCACCAGGCCTAAAAAATAATGGCTAGCATATCCATCAACGATTTTTATACTTTTATCATCACCTGTTTATATAGCTTTACAAGTAAAAATATAGTGGAGTTTCCCATAGGCATTAATAGCCATTACCGATAAACATAGGCGAAAAATCTTACTGTTTCTATATTTCCTGAGTCTGTTAAAGGTAATTAAGCTTCTATAGGAAACATGACATGAAATATACATAATTATCTGTTTACCAAAAACAAATATTATTAAAAAAAAAGTTTAACTGGTCACATGTAGCTTTTATTGAATTTTAAAAGGAGCAATGCTGTGCCTATTATAAGACTTACATTTCTTTATTGCTAACATTAAGATATTAATAAAAAATAAACAATAGCAAGTATGGAGAAGACATGTTCTCTTAGGCAGTGCAAGAGACATATTCAAGAAATAAAAAAACAATGTTACATGTAATCACATGTAGGCATATCCAAAAATTACCTTAACTAATTATAAAGTACTTATCAGTCTATGTTATATCAAAACTTATGACAGCAATTTTTATAACAAAAAGCCTAATCATCTGTCAGAAGCAGCACCCTGTTCTTGTCTACCCTTACATTAGGAGCACTTTTCAGTTTCTTTATAAATTTATCAGCAATTCTATCATCTACTTCATTTCCTGTGGCTTCAGCATATTCAGCTAAAACCTTCTTCTGAAGGCGTTTAAAAGGCACTTCATTACCTTTCTTCTGCAACACAGACATAATCACAGCATGCCAATTAAATTTGCCACTGTTAGCATTAATATCTTCACTTCTAGCTACATTTTGATCATGAAGACAAACACTTTCATCTGCTGTCTCTACCTCCTCCCCATCAATCTTAATTTTTTTCTTTTCTATCTCCTTCTTAACTGGTTTTACTTCAACATCATTTAGTCCATTATCATTAGAGTCCGATGCTGCACCAAGTGTATCTTGGCGTTTGCGCTTCTTATTTTTGTTTTTACTATCTATTGGAGCTATATTCTCATCATTAACAACATTTAACTTATTCTTCTTTTTATCCTTTTTTGTTTTTTGAATTTCTCCTCCCTCTGTCTCAGCAGGTGGCAATACAGCACTCTGTAATTCTGCCTCATACTTCTTCCGTTTCTTCTCCTCCTTTCGTTGTTTTTTTGTCAACTTCTTTTCAACAGGTACTTCCACTGCTTCCTTTGCATCCTGAACTTCCTCACCATTTTCATTATTAGCCTCATGTCCTTTTTCTTTATTAATTTCAACACTGTTTATAGCATTAGATTCTTCTTCATTCAAGGCTCCACTAGTGTTGCCTTCCGCATTTGCATTTAATTCTTCTTTCTCAGTATGTTCACTATCACCATTAAGATCCGCATTTTTAGAATGACCATTTGTCATGCGTGTTTCATCACTTTCAGATAGGTTTTTGTTTGATGCATTAGAGTTAGACAGAGCAGAAAGTTTGACAGATATCAAATCCCAAGCTTCGTCAATGTCCTTTGGATTTGTCTTATGTCCACAGACATTTTTAACAAAATTAATGAATTTTGGCTTTTTCCTGGGAGTATTATTGTGTTTACTAATGTTTTCAATAATCCTCAGCACATTTCTAGAACCAGTTTTCTGTTCATCTAAGACAGATTGTAACATTTCAACCCATGCATTTTGTTTCTTTTCGCCCTTTTTCTCCTTTGCCATGAAACCTTTACCTGAGTATCGTTCTGCCTCAGTTACACATTTTATATGCGCTTCATAGTCCTTCCCACTGAAATCATGCAAAATGTGAAATAAGATTTTCTCAACACCAGCAGCGGTGTAATGACTACAGTTTTAATAGCACAACATAATTAACATTAAAAACAGTTCTAAATCTGATCTCTCTTTGATAAACTCAAATTCAATATTAAATAAAGCATAATATGTTGAATGGTAGTATATTCTATTTATATCATTAATAAAATGTTGAACTATACATATGTAGTAGTAAGATAGTTAAAACCGTAATATAGTTATATCTCTAGGTATATAATTATACATTGGAACATAGTTATGTGAAAGTGATTCATTACTGTCTTACCAGGAATATAATTATAATACAGTTCAAATCTAGTGATATAGTTATATTACTGGATTAAGTTTAGTGAAATGATTGTATTGCTGCGGACATAATTATATGTTTGCATTTGAACAATAGTAAGTCTTGTCGTAAAATCGTAATTCACTTGTGTACTTACTTTCTTTCACCATTAAACATTTACTATGCCCAAGCTCTCTGCTAAGTTGGATACCTATGCATAATATGTTTTTTGATATGTTCAGGAAATTGCAGTGCAAGTTACACAGCAAGATGTTTTAATCATCATCATCATCATCAAGTCTACCCCCATCCACTACTGGACATCAACTTCTCCAATAGCAAGCCACATTTCAATCTTATCCAAGTTTAAATATTTGCATCTATCTGACTGTGAATAAGCCTAACAGTGATTTTAACAACTATTGTTCTCGAACAAACAAGTGACATTGAATGTTCAAAGAATAGTCTTCCATTTTTATGAAAAAAAAGTTTACCTAAAATTGTAAATTGGTCACATACTTACAGAAAATCCTTAAAACAATCCATGCAAGACAAATTAGGGTTGCGGTTCCTACATTTTGTTAGATAATGCTTTTCTACTTTCGGTTTCTGTACTGACTCCCCACAATACCCACATGTGAACACAACCATAATTATTTACAGGCCTTCGTAATTACAGATGTAGAATTTCTGTAAACACTGGAATCTGTAATGTAAACACAAAGAAGTCATGAGAAGCGGAAATACATGACAATGATAGTTGACAAAAGATGTACACACAACATCCGTCCTTTATCCTCCCACAAAGTATACAATATCTCAGTTATCATTATCATCAGCCTATCGCAGTCCACTGCTGGACAATGGCCTCCCCCAATGAGCGCCATATCTCAGTTATGCATTTGATATATTTGGGAACCTTTACTGAATTACCTTTCGAAGAGGGCCTCATCCAAGATTTCATGAAATCACACAAAATGCTTTATGATAACAGTGCCATTTTCTGATGAAATGTAGCGTTTATAAGAGTTAAGTGTACAATATATAACAATAACCCTAATAATAGGAACGAACAACACCTGATGCGCATAAATATAAACAAATAGTACCGTACTACTTACGAATAAACAATACAGTATGTCAGTATGAACGAACACAATTTTGTTCTTGTTATTTCAGAATACTTACTTCGATAGATCGACTTTAAACTTTAACTTGCAATATACTGGATAGGTATAATGTGATTGACCACACGTGCAATAACAAATTTACACGCAACACTCTCAAATAACCAATAACACTTGACATACATAGTCCAGACTTGTCATTGTCAATTTATTGTCAAACACAGAATTGACAACATCTTTTTTGACACAACTTGTTTGTCAAGCTTCTTCAGGGGTCATAACGAATTTCATTGGAAATATTTTCATAAATATTGACCACGTACATTTAGAATGTACGTAATGTTACACGTTAAGTAATAGTGTTTTGTAAGAACTCATCTAATGGGAATTTGGCAACAACCCCATTTTGGCAACTATGCCAACTAAAGGAGCGCGCCTGATCGGCTGAAGACGCTTTCAAAATATTAACGCATATTAGCTAGGCCACTTATTTTAGTTGTACTTAAGACAGTACAAGGTGAGGTCAGTCAAGGTCCTGTGGCGTTTCCGAACGCCACCTTAATGCTGACGCAAAATAATGTACCGCGCGACATCTTGGTGAATTAAAAAGCAAATTTTGAACGCATTCAAATCGAAACGGGAAGAATGGCCTTTTGTTCTAGAATATATTGATTGTGTTTTTATACAGTACGAAAAAGACAATTGTTGCGACTACACGCAGTTAGGATTTTTGTTATGATAATCTGTATTTTATGTTGTGAAAATATAACTACAAGATTTCAACAAGAGTTTAATTTCCTAACACTAACTTCAAATTGGGACCTTGGTGGGTTGTTCATCCACCGATCACAATACCCAAAGTCCTAACCTTTAAAAATCTAAAAGACCTTGCACTGACACCCTAGCAATACCTATGATATATGGTATAAATTTTTTCAAATGTCATGTTCAGATTTACCTTGGTGTTCACACTTCCATGATAACTACCTTCTCTCTTATGTTATTTGAGACTATTACAATAATATTTATTTGTTTCAGTAATTTCAATTGTAATGTCATTCAAAACCTTCAAATTAACACTCACTTCATTATATTATGGCTGAATAGTAAAATAAACAAAGTTCTACTTTGTAACAACATTTGACAGTTATACAAAAACACGAAGTTTCGGGTGTGTCCAACCTAAGCCGAGTATTCTAAATTTTATTTTTATTGCACTAATTTTAAATGTAAATATACACCAACTAAAGGAATAAGCATGGGGATACTTTATGTGTCTATGCTAGTTTATTTACTTATAAGTAAGTTTACCATTAGGAACATTTGAAAACTTGAAATCGGCTGTAGTAATTTTAAATTTTAAAGTATATTAACCACTAATATTTATTAAATTGATTCACTCTCTGTCTAACGGTGTATAATATTGTGGTATAACATGTAACTTGGCTTTGTAAAAATCCAAATAAAATAGATAGTAGAGCTTACAGTTAATACATTATTGTTATATTCTCATTCCAGCACCAATTACTACTGAGTACTATGGCAGTGAAAGCGTACCAAACGGTATCCTCGATAAAATCAGAGTTGAGGGTGTAGATTTTATAACATGGTGCACAACCTCAATACCAGAACAGGATAAATGTGATAAGCTGGCCAGAACTGCTATGCAGGACAAGGGCTTGTTTGGGAAGGACTATATTGAAATTCGCTGTAAACGGGTATGTCACCAAGTATTCACTATGATATTGTTATTTTGGACACATATATCACAATGATAATGAAAATCTTTCAATAAACTGGACTTGTGATTTAAACTCTCAATATCACACAGGACCACATATGATCAACAATGATAGAATTTAAAAATGTGTGATATAAAGCTTGAAGAATACAAATCTGTGTTGTTAACAACTAATGGAACTGTACTTAAGTACAAATGTAGTTGTGTAAGTGCAGAGAGTTGTAGAAAAAGCATGTCAAGTGTGTAAGGATATTAGGCATTCAATGCTCTCTGCCTACACTGTAAGGGACCTCATGTGATAATATTATAAGTGTTAAAGTACAAAATATCACTTATGAAATAATAAAATCACCAGTCAAATAATCTGCTCCCAAGCTCATGTTGCAGCACTCGATGTACCATATAGCACTTGCAGTCAAACTATAGTAAGAAAACTTGTATAAAATGTTACAGGCATTTGATACAGAAGAATGTATGAACTGGGTAGACAATGGTGAAGCCTCACTGCTTGCATTGGATGCTGGTGAAGTGTATGTTGCTGGGAGATTTCATTCACTTGTGCCAATCTTACAAGAGGTTTGTCTTTTGCATTTAAACAGTATTTATAATTTGTTCAATTAGGGATTAAAAAACTTATGCATTTGCTATAGGACTGGCATTCCTTTTTTCAAATATATTTTAACTAGAAGTAAATTTTCATATTGTGTTATAATTACAATCAAATTTGTGTTCAATATAAAACATACTGTTTTACATGATTATATACAGATACATAGTAGTTGGTGTAGCTGGTTCATGGATGAGTGAGCAGTAGCAGGATACTGCCATCATTAAGGGGCATGTGAAGCATATGGCTCCTCTTATGATTGATATATATCCACAATTGCAGACTATGTTAAATGAATGGAGTACCAAATGTCTTATAGCAATTAGTGTAAACTTTGTGTTCTTAAAAATATCCAATAGACAAAACACCACTAAGCTATTTTTTTAATAAAGAACTTCAACCAGCATTATGCATTATGCTCCTGGCTTCCATTTATCATAGGGAAGATTCCTGCTCAGCAGAAGAAATTAAAAATGTTATTTCCAATCTCATAAAAATTTAATATTGAAGTTATTATTTTATTTTGATGATCTGATATTTTGTTTATATATCATTTTTTTTTAGTTATATGGCCGAGCTGAACCCTTCCAATATGCAGTGGCTGTGGTGAACAAAGGAGGTCTACCGGTACTACAACCTGGCATGGGATTGCATGGTCTCCGAGGAGCAAGGGCCTGCTTCCCTGGTGTGGGTTCCCTTGCTGGATGGGTGATGCCTATACATACTGTGAGTTTGATAAGAAAATTGACTAATGTGTTCTTTATAAGTTTAATATTGTGAAAGTAATAATGTTATTTATTTTTTTAAATACTTATGAACAATATCTCGGACTTTCTTATATATCTATTACCCCAAATTACAATCAGATACTGTCATAACCAAGTTCAATCATACAGATTTAAGAAGTAAAAACAACTTTTCTTTTAATTGTCATAGATTATAGTATACCCTGAGACTAGATACACACTTAGAAATATCAGCAATTACTGTAGAAATTATAGCACTGAGTAGAGATCAATACACACTATTACTCTTTCTTTCTGTCTTTCTATTCTTTCAATTAATATTAAAAGTGTTATTCCTGATTTTAAATAATATATTTCATGTGTTTTTAATTACAAGAGTTATATTTAGATTAAACTTACAGCTAATGCAAGTAGGAGGTTTGAAGATAACAGACTGCAACAACCATGTGAAGTCCGCCATAGAATATTTTGGTTCCTCATGTGCACCAAACTCTCTGAAAGATATGTACAATCCCATAGGAGACAATTCAGATAAGTGAGTATTGAACTGATATGGTTATGATTACTGTGGCATAAAAATCCTTAATTAATACTAATTGAACTATGAAAAATATTCTTCTAGTCAAGATTCATTATAACTAACATGATAACAATTCACTTTTAATTTCTCAATTTCAATTGAGAAAATCATATTTCTTATTTCTTTCAGACTGTGCAGACTATGCTCTGGCGGCGCAGGCGTGCGCTGCACCCTTGCAGACCCATACGCGGGCTACGAGGGTGCACTTAGGTGTTTAGTGGCCAATGGCACTGGCGAGATCGCATTCGTCCGCGATACCACCATCCAGCATGCATTACTATCACATAAGATTTTAGGTAAGTTATTTCCAAATGTGATTTAGGACTATTTATTAATACATCCTATATCTTCATACATGAAATGGCAATTGTTACAAGATTATAAAATGGGCGATGGCTTCCATGTAAATGGTAACATACGTAAATACATAACCCTTATTAATCAAAAGTACATTCATTTGTTTATTAAAAATTATCGCTTTAATTGAATGCATTCATAAGGTGATCTTAACTATGTCCTTGTTTTAGTTGTATAACTTTGCAAGGTGCTATTACAGGATTTTGATGCTGCACCCATTGACAACACCAATTTACCTGATAATTAATTATTATTTAAAACAACACAATGTTAACAACCTCTTTATAATCTCATAGGGGGAGTAACAGAAGATAACTTTGAGTTAATATGTCGCGACGGGTCCCGAATGCCAGTGACAGAGTGGGAGCAGTGCAATTGGGGCAGAGTACCTGCTGACGCCATCGTCACTAGCAGTGCTGCGACACCAGAACAAAGGATAAAGTGAGTGGAATGTAACATGCAGCTATCAAATGTATTGAGTATAACTATTAAAAAAATGACAAATACAAACAGTAATTACTTACACTTTAAGTGGTACTTATCCTCTTGAAACATCTTAAATAAACATAAACGTAACATTACGCCTCTATTTCCCGAAGGGGTATACAGATGAGTGTAATACACTCCCACATCTTAAATGAAATATATGATATCATTAGAAAAAGGTATTTTACAATATATTATATCTATTTTCTTAGCGCTATAATCAAACGGGATTCCGGCCAAACGTTAATTTGCCTCATAACATTAACAAAAATCGAAAAAATGCTTGTTACAGGTTGACTGTTATACAATTATATTGAAACCTTAACTCCCTAGGTACCTTTTATTCTTCTGTGATTCATAGCCAATTTTAGTATTCCTAATAATAAATTCATAAAAATCCTTTTATAAAATATTTTTATATAAAAGATATTCACATCAGATGTCATCACATCAGATCACGTCAATAAACATTAGTGGTTAAGAATTCAGCCCCTCACTCCGGGGATGCCGGGTTCAAACCCATGGCGCGCACCTCTTTACAAAAGTGC
>DWMG01002891.1:0-12586 GCA_018244855.1 Elbella merops
GTTCAAGGTTAGGAAAAAGGTTAACAACTATGCATGTAGTCACGTGGCTAGCTCGTTTATGTTGTTTAGCGAAGCATGGCTTTTCGCTGCCCTTCTTACATCCATCGGCCTTTTGTGCATATATAATATGCTTTTTAATATTCTATGGTACTTTAAATACGTTTCGGTCACTGCGATGAGTGTTACCATAGGTTAAAAAACCAAATGCAGGTCCCATTGCAACTTTTGAATGTGACTGTTTATATCAATAAAATTTAAATGTTATTTGTATAAAGAAATACTTTCAATCATAAACACCTATTTCCCCGGCATTTGGTACCACATCATTGTATGGTTGTCGTGCCAACACGATAACATGAAGTACATAGAGGAATATTATTCTCAAGATGTCAGAGGGCTGTCACACAATGTCTTAATGCCCTGCACTTGTACATCGCATCGGCTTGGTTTAAGTGCTTATAATACAAGTGCAAGATAAAACGAAGGAAAAGTGTTTTAAACGTTTTGAAAATTCGCTTATCGCTTGAATGTTGCTTGTCGTAGCTAGAGTAATGTAATGTTATTATTTGGAAGTGTATCGGACGGTAAGCGTACACTTTGAAGGCGATAGAACATTCTAGATTAGATATTTTTTTACGATATAATTGAGTCGATAGCCTACAAACATGTGATATAAAAAATAAAAGTAGTTTTTATTGGAAATGTGCAATGAATAATATTGAACGATTTGCTGATTCTATTGTGTTGACAAGTGTTTCAAAAATTTACAGAGATTGTTTTTTTCGATAATTATAGGTATTATGAATATTTGACAGTTACAAACATCTATGCGCTACAAGTTTACCTTACAGCAACATAACCACTGCATATCAGCTTATATTACTGCTGGTTAAAATAAGATGCATATTCAACGGTTCATTTAATTTAACAGTCGAATGAACGACGGACCTACTAGGTAAAGGCGAACGTTAGGTTAGCAACGGGGCGTGAGCGAGCAAAAACCGAAACCGGTTAGAGTCCGTTAGAACCGGTTTTTGCTAGTTACAGTTTCTTACCCACAACAATGTTAAGTACAATAGACTTATTAATTGAGCTATATTTGGATTCGAGATATTTTTAATTCAAGTTCACGCTGTATTAATTAAAATATACTTTGTCATATTCAATGATAATGTAGGTAAAACATGTATAGACCGATTTAGAATGCAAAGCATGTAATGTAGATGTGATGTATAACGGAATGTAGTCCGAAATAAGACTGTTGAGTAACATCTTGTCATCAACATGCATGCTTCAGCATGAGAAATCAAAACGACTATGTCTTAGAGCATTTTATTATTATCTTTAACTCATTATTCTTTAAATGCTGTCAGAAGAGGGCCGAATCCAATCTTCTCATTATAATGAGAAGTTTTAATGCCATAGTCTACTATGCACGCCAAGTGGCGATTTGCAGATGTCAATCGCCTTATAAAATATGATGCAAAACTCTAAGACGTTAGTGTATCCCTGCGTGCTAAATAAATACTAATAAAAGAGTGTGTAAAAATTATATTTAATGTTAAATACACATTGCTTAGGGTAGGTGGGATTATGTGCAAGGGCCTTATATTAGTATAGGTAGTAAACGCCTGATAGAAGAGTTCTTCAACATTTCTACACAGCAAGTTATGAATACTCACAAGTCCAATGGATAGAAGAAGAGTACGACGTATTTGCCCTTGTACTGGTCCAGTGAGATGTCCTTGAACTCGCCGTTCACCACTGCGGTGGTCTTGAACTGGGGTGCGGGCTTGGTCAGCTGCAGAGGCATTTTGTTAAAACTGGAAATAAAAGGACATTGATCGATCAAAAGACACGTATTGGCAATCTTCACATGGAAAATACCCCGAGCATACTATCGCGGATTAAATACGTAGGTTGCTCTATAAGTTTTGCAAAAAGTATGTAATAGATTTTGATTTTTCAAAATACTTGCCATTACAATCTGTACACTTTTGCATGAGTATAAACAACCAACTATTAAAAATATCGTGCCAATGATCCTTTGTAAATATTTTTTTTCCACGGTCAATCAAACAGGAACACACTTGTTACATCTTCGGTGTTGCAAGACTTATGGAACAACGTACGTATATAAAAGGGTACATATTTCAAAAATCAATGAAAATGACGAATGTTGGATTTTGGAACGAATGAATCTTGTATATTCCATAGCAAGCAACTTTGGATGGGTTATATTTTCGCCATACAAATGTAATATGAAATCATATTTTGTTTAATAAATAAAGAATGACAGGGTACGTTAACTTGGAAAATAAAGATACAAATGTTTAGTGGGCAGTGGTAGCGAGAACACTTCCACTATCGAAGGTTAAAAGACAATAACTTGTGACTACTGATTACAACAAAGCTATCAGCAATGATTCTATAATTATTAGAAATAATAAAAAAATACAAGTAATACTAATAAATAATACAAGTTTGTACTGCACGTTAATATACTTCGGAAATACAACAATTCTGAATGTAACTTATACATGTCGTATTCAGTAATAATAATAATAGCTTAGGACACCTCACACACGGAAATCTGATCACGACTTGGGGATACATATTTGTGTAATATTGACCACGCGGCTACTGTTGTACTGCATATATCTCTTTCGAACGCTTTATTTAAATTTTTAAGGAAATCTTAAATCCAGACAGAACCAGTAATCATACACATCACACAAACATTTTATCCTGGGTGGCAATCAAACTCAACGCCGGCAAAGCAATCAAGGTCAACCAATTGACCATTACGCAAGTCATTTACCAGATTTATTACGTCACTTTTCACTGATCAGGTTAAATGCATTTGTGCTAAAATATCGAGGTATTTTTCAACACGTTCCGTTTTACCAATAACTGAATGTTAGTGGTAAAATTAAACTAAAAACGACAAAATGGAAATGAAATAGATTTTGCTACTTAATTAAGTATAGCTAATTTTTATATCGATATATTTTTATAATACACCCCCTGAGGCCTCCCAACGCAATAGAACATGGAGTTCTTCAAAAAAAAGCGTCTACAGAGTCCGCCTTCGGGGCTGGCAACGCGTTAGTAATGCCTCTGGTGTTGCAAATGTCCACAGGCGACGGTGACCACTTACCATCGGTGGCCCGTTTACCTGTTTGTCAGCTTATATATGCAACAAAATAAAATATATATATATAATGCATTCAGGAACAGATTCCTATCAAAACGCGTTTAAAACAACAACAGAATACTTGAAGATTGAATAATCTATGGAATATGGAATGAATAATATATTCTATATATATTCACATTATACAAAGACAATCTTACTGATTCCCTCGTATTGGTCTCTACACCTCTTAAAATATAGGACAACAGAATTTTTGGCCACTACTTATTCAGAGTTTCTAACAACGTTTAATATTATTATGTCCGTAATTAAGGCAAGATTTTGACTAGAGATTTGAAATTTTCTAATTACATAAGATTTAAGATTTAGCGTCGGCGATCTCCAGCATCAATAGCATATTAAAATATAGATGACTCTACTTTGGACATTATCTACAATTGAAGTCTACGGTGGTATAGAACGAACCTAACAGTATCTTCACATTCGAACTCATATCTCAACAGAGCGACAGTCCGATCCACACTCGTGGCTCGCCACACTCTCGCCAGAAAGTTCCCACCGCCGTGGTACATATAATCGGTCAGGACACCGCATGTGAGCATGTTCGTGAGAACAGTTTCCAGGTTACTGACCCTGGGGACAATAGGAGCCCATTGTTCATATATAAATTGTCGGTTTCAAAATTAACTTCTTTAGAAAAATGGGATGCACTTTTGTTTCCGCATATTTAAGTACAAATTTAAAAAACCTTTTTTTATTATAATATCACCAATAGTTCCTATAATTCAATCTTAAAGATAAATAATCGTTTAGACGATTGGATTACATGATTGAAATCCTTGGACTTCGGACTACAGCAAAAATATCTAACTTCAGATAATAGGCTTAAATATAATTGTTTATTTCCGATAAGTAGACTCGAAAACACTTGTCACTGTAGACGACCCGCCAATTCATAGACTAGATAGAAACCTTATCAAATGTTAAACGTGCACGTGTAATTTTCGTGTCGTGTTCAATGTACTGCCTACTCATGATAGGAGGTGGAAAAATTCATGTTTAAAATTGGATGATATTTTTGGTCTATTATAAATAACTGTTCATTAAAATGGTATAAAGATAAAATAGAAAGTTGAAGGAAGAAAGAGAAAATGTCCGTCAAATAAATATTTATTTTATTGAAAAATTACGGCCTTCGAAAAGAACGACTTTTAGTACACTTAGAATTTAATACCCTATAGGCTTCCGTTAGGCTTCTATGTCTTAAGCATTTGAGAAATACTTGATTTATATTCTTTGTAGTTTGTTTAAAGATATTTTGTACGGAACCTGCTAATTTTTTAATAACAAAATACGCCGCACTACTTTTAGTTACAAATACATAAAGCGATTTATCACCACAATCATAGGGATTATACGTTTATTAATAGTAATTCTAATTTGTAATCTGATTGCCTTTGAGATTACGACATGATCCATACAATGTGAACTGATTATAAACCACGCGTTAACCATGCGTTAAGTAAATGCACGGCCGTGTTGAGTGTTAATTTTTTGCACGACGTAGACGTGCCATATAGATAGTACCTAGGTAGGTACTGTCTAGGTAGGTGCCACATAGATAGTACCTACCTATATTATAGGCTATACGGTCTGTATTTTTAGAATTGCGGTATTTTTTAAATTTCGATACTTTTAGATTTCGGATGAATACGAAAATTATTAAAATTTAGGGACATTATTGAAACCAGAGTTAATTTTTTACAACAAAAGGTTAAATTTTCGTTGGCATATTTGTATTAATCGGCGCATGCGCACTTACGACAGGCCCCACGAGACCAGTTTCTAAGAAATTTACTACGAGCCATTTAACTTCATGCAAATCGATTGCTTTATACCTAACACATAATACATGATAAGACGGTGTCCTTTTAAATAAGAAATTCACAGTGCCCGAGTAATTCAAGACTTGTATGATTGATAACCTTAATCTTATATAAATAAACAGGGGGATATCTCGGTGTCTGTGTCGACGTCAAATCATTATCAACCTGCATTGTATGCAATCAGGCAATTAATATATTTATGCATAATCATATCTGCATATATATTATCGTAATTGGATGATTCTCGCGGCACGCGATATCTTCCGTGAAAACACAGCACTGCCGTCAACAGCATAGTAATAGTAAGTCGGATTTCGTCAAAAATTATTTAAGACATACAGCCGTATTCACGGTAACGAGATCTACGGTTCTATCTTACCCATTCGTTTGAACCGTTATTTAAACCAAATTTACCAATTAAAGTTTGCAGTAAGTCGAGCATTTTTTTTACATCAGAAAGCATAGTTAGTTACCTTAGGGGCAACTTACTGCAGAAGTTCTTATTCAGAGTTTCTCGGCATAAGTACAGTATGACGTCTATACTACTAATATGTTAAGTCATTTACTGTATACAAATTCGATATAAGCCTAACAAACGGACACTAAGAAGCTATACTGTTTAGATCTAAATAGTTTATTAATATTTACTAATTGAGTGATCTAGTCTTAAAAACAATGTGTTGCGATACTGTAGTTTTGTTTAGTATGTCATACATAACCGTCGCCGACAGGTTTACTATAAAATACAGATAGAAATAAAATACAACTAATACAATGAATTTATTTTGTCTTTCAGTTACTCTATATTGGTTTCCTAAAAATAAATAGAAAACGTGCCGAGCTTCTTTTTCATTTTAGGTATCAACCATTATGATCTGATTAGAAACAAAGGATTTATGAAAGTTTTTCGCACCAAAACTTCAAAGTGGGTTTTTCTCGAAATCGTCTAGAGCGTACTTATTGCAACTACGCTATTAACTGCAGAACAACTGACAGCAGGAACACGGGATAACTTAGGTATCCATCCATGATGTTATTTAAATTGCATGTCAATAATGCCTGAATACTTATTTAAAAAAACCCCAAGTCACGCGTGTAACACCCGAAGGGGTAGACAGACGAGGGTAGTACATTTCCAGTCACGTTTATGTCGCACAATGGAATGGGTGGTGAGCGTATTGCCATTGTAAATATGATAAGAATTACATCTATGTCTAACTCCTACAAAGATCATTCCCTGGAAAATATCGCTTATAGACGATAAGACCGGCCAAAAAAACTGTCTTGTCTGTGTTTGATCGTTAATATTTCTTCTATATGGTGTATAATAAAGTGTATTATTAAAAGTGTATCTATCTAATAAATGCGCAACTTAACAAATATATTGTGCAACGATTTATACTGCGACGCATACATCTGTCGATTATTGCAAGTCATTATGAGAAACTATGTGTATTCATCTGAGGAATTATGTGTGTTAATAGTTACAAACCTACCTGCCTATGTTCGCCTGGTAACTTCTGCGTATGATGTAGATAAAACTATTTGTGTGGTGCTGTGCTGCGGACATTATTAGTACCGGACGTACGTAATTACATACATTTTTATAGTACGATTCGTTTTACGATGACAATAATAATAGAAACTCCCGTTGAGTAAGTGCTATTTACGATAACGGAGCAGTTGCAGTGCAAGAATATATGTTATCAGACTTTTAGTTACATTATTTGTTCCAAGGCCGCATGGATATTTCGAAACGAATAGAATGTACAGCCAGTATATTTTGCGACATTGTATGCTACTCTATTTGTAGCAATGTTACAATGGTAATGACAATTAACAATTCAAATAGGATATTTAGGTTCTATTCACATTAAAAAACCGATGTTAGTCGGTTTCCATATTATGAAATTGTCTCTTATTTTTTTTATTTCGACACGAACCTCGACCGTTCTCGAAGACGTTTTAATTGAAAAAAAAAAGATAGGAATCCAATTAATTTTTTAAAGAAATGAAATTAAATATGTATATAATATATGGGCTGGGTGAGTAGACGTAATCTCACATTAACAATACGATAAGCAGACCCATGTGTAGGTGGGACGTATATCGCTCGGAAACCTCCACGCGACGGAACAGAATAGGCATCGACGTCCCAAAAAGGGATAAAGTATGCAAATTCTTAATATCTATATAATGGAATCCCATTATTACTGTTGTTGAATGATGATTTGTAATTAAAATAAAATCAACGTTACAACATGAAAAATTCTTAGGCAATGTTTTAATTATGTAACAACAAAAACATATTACAGAATAGATGAATACAATTGCATATATTATTTATCCCACATCGATTTCTCATTTACGCATCCATTTTCAAATTACGTCATTGTTCACGTTTTCCTCAAGGAAGGAGTTCTAACATTTTTAACTGTATCGGGGATTAGACATGGATGTCTTTACAAAACTAATAATCAATATAATATGTGTCTGCAGCTAATTATATTGATTGCTCATCTATTGCACAATGATATGAAAGCGTTCTAGAAATTTAGTCCAATGGAACACTATCTTTCTGATGATTGCCAAATACACATGATATTTAGTTATAATCTACAAAGACAAGTTTTACATTTCTGATAATAAATTTAGTAAAATTACCATGAAGTAGGCTTCTACTGAAATATAAACTACATAATTACGAGAATACTCATAATTAAATACTCTTAGTCTCCAATTTACTCTTAATGTGTCTATCCTAGTCTCTACTGGTTTTTACAGATGGACAGCTGAAATATCAACACCCGGTTATATTAAAAAGGTGAAGAGGTTCCTGCTAATATACTACAGGTTGACAGAAGAAGTTTAACAGTCTGTCTAAAATGGGCTGAAGGGGTTGATTTTAAGAACATTTTTGTAAAGTTTATACTTGAGCCCCACTTACTGTATAGATAAATTATGGTAGTGAAATTGTTATAACAATTTTATAATAAAATACTATATAATACCTCTTAACTACTTTTACAAATTCAAAATTGGATGTAATACACAAACTACATATTAAGTTTGCAAAGAACCTCATCGAAAAAGGCCTCATCATGGGCATCAGGTGTTCCGGCTTGTTAAGGTCCAAGCTTGTGAGTTCATCACCACGGCAGTAACACTTGTGTTCCATTGACATCTTGTACTTGGTGATTTATATAACTGCTATGGAAAATTGATGCTTAGGTTTAAATATGTATGATTTAGATTCCAGAATTTCATACCCACATTATTTCAGCCTCAGTTTTTTAAAGCCATTTCTTCATTCTATCGAGCAATAATGAACTAAAATGCTTAGAATATAATTATCCCTGAAGCTAATTATAATATTTCCCTAATTAATAATGACATTAATGGAAATTATAATATATGATCACAACACAGAAGTATAAACACAAAATCCAAATGAAGAACCTATTATTCATAAATTGGGCAATTACCACATGAAATTTGCATACAAATTCTATTGTTTTCGGGAAATGCTAATAACAGCATTGAAGATAAATATCGGATAATTGTATGCAATGTTTGGAACCGTTGAATTAATGACGGCCAATTTTCCATATTGGATTTAAGTGATGTGCATTTAACTAAATAAACCAATAAGATGAATTTATGTTAATTGGAAATTACTTTTAGATTCAATTGGGAAATGCAAATATTAACATAGTAAGCCATCATCATCAGCCTCTGCATGCCCTATGCTGGACATAGGCCTCTCCTAATAGGTGTCACTCCACCTGATCCTGGGCTTTACAAATCCAACAGCTTCCCGCTGTCTTCTTCAGGTTGTCAAACTATCTGGCAGAAGGGCGACCTGTGCTCCTTTTACCGAGTAAGTAGTAAAGTTTTTAACATAGCCTATGCAGTAATTTCAATACAATGCTGTGGTGAGCCATTTTGTATGACTTTATATTTTTAGGCAATTTGCATAAACAACTTGCTTTTTAATCACAACTGAATAACATTGTATTTCAAAAAAATTCAACTACCAACATATCACTACATAGGCATAAATCATCAGAGATCAATATATTCAAAGAAATACTACATTACATTCGCTTAGAGATAAAAGTATTACTGGCAGCGTGACATTATATTCTTTCACATAAAAAAAAAACCCAGGCTCAAGGTGAAAACAATCAAAAAATTATACTAGTGGTTTATAAAGAAAGAGGAATGTACTAAGATTTCTATAAATACTTAAGTATTATATCATATGTGAACATAGATTTGATCTATACATCAGAGAAATTGTTATTGAAATAGAATTAATAAAACCTTTATATTATATATGTAGATATTAACTAAGAATCAATTCTTAAAATTGATCCATACAGGAAATCAAAATGCTTTTTTCCAAATATAAAAATCTAAGGCAAACTCTAATTACATCATGCCAAATAATCATATAGTCACAGATTAAATATCATAAATTTATATAATAATTTCATCTTTATTTAAACACCTAGCAAAGTGAGTGACCGCTAATAGATTATATAAAAAAAACTTAGTGTAACAAGATAACTGTAAAGAGTAAAGTTATGAATGAAACAGAATAATATTATAGTTTAGTGCAAATCTCATTAACATAATGAGTCTATGCCATGAATGAAAACAATGGGTGATTTCCACACAGGTTTTTTAGTTCAAAAGTGGAATGTGTTCTTTTTAACCCAATAAAAAGGGTCTAGTGTAGTTTTAGTATTGATTAAATAACAAGTCACATATTGTTCACTTGTGCTAACATTTGGAGGTCATACTGAAATATTGCATAATTGATTTGTCACAGATGATGAAATATGTTGTAAATTACATTACAAATGTGACAATAAGGTATATGTATATCATCTTTGGAGAGTCCTTATAGATTATTAACAGCCGAATGACTAATTTCACATATACTTCAGGTTTTCTCCAGGCTTATATTTGTGAGGTGATTTCTTTTTGATGTGGATTCATACTGTGACTGCTGATGAATACTTAATGTAAAATATATTTTGTATGTATTTAGGAATATAAGATGTAATTAAGGAGTTGAAATTTAGATAATATAAAAATTATCAACAATTCATATTACATATCATTCTTTCAAGATTTACTCTAAAAGTGACATGTGGTAATTAATTTTTTTTAAACCTTGTATGTATTCCATGCTCAAGAAATAGAAATAGATAAATTACCTGAAGATATCACCCAATAGAAGCCCAGGCTGAGTCAAGTATTCTAATTAAAGGGTTAAGAGATATAACTTTTCAATAACAATGCATGTTTTCAAATCAACCCTTCTAAGCTTTACCTAATTATACAGTTTCAAATGTCAATTTCAATTTTCATTTCAATTAAAGACTAAGTATGTAATCCGAGTTTATGATATATAACAAATTTTTAATTCTGGAAATTATTTATGATTCCAAATTCTCGAATAGATACATATTTTTACTATTTTTCCTATCATTGAATATAAATAGCAATTGAAGCCAATCACCGTTTTTTCCATTAATTTTGAATAATCCACTTCTTATTCCATGCAGTATTAGTAGCCCAGTACCTACTGACCTTGAAATATGGACCTTTTTCGCCACATTTCCAATCATCGAGTCTGACTCTCTCTCACTGCGGAATCTCTTCCTATTGAGCGGTTCTTGCATCATAAAACCTTCGGCACAAAATCCGAATCTAAATTAACGGTTAAATAAGGAATAATTTATTGCATTAAAACTTTTGTACAAGATAGTTTTATACTTAATGTCACGTTAGCCATGAGGTTAATACAAAAAACGACGTTACAGTTATATAAAATATGCATCCAAGGATCAGTCGGCCATTATTATCCGCCTAATACAAAATTTGCACAAATTTAGGAATTTTAGACGTTAAAATTGTATATTAAATAACAAATCCTTTTTAATTCAAGTATATAATAATGATTACCCAAACTATGTCATGGCTAAAAGCGCATCATAGAATTCCAGATGAATCTGCCGCGTCGGTTAACTCGGCAATAAGTACAAAATTAAATGTTAATGCTCCATATTTAATATGCTTTAACTATTAAGGGGAATAATGTACTGGATAATTAAACATAAGTATAAATAAATATATTGTGAAAGCAATAAAAACTTACAGTATAAAATGTTGACAGCAAAAACAAATGCGCACCCAACGAACGTCGATGTGAAAATAACAGAATGAATGTCGACTGACAGGCGACAGCCGGCCGGTAGTAACTCGATAGAATTCAAAAGTAGCGCGTCACCACAGATTAGATAATAATGTCTATCGTACGGAACTTTTGGTCTGTCGTATTCGACTACTTCTGGAAATGCTTTTTTTCAATGATATATTTTTTACAAATCGATTCAATTTTTATTAGAGTATCTGCCTATAAATATACAGGCAAGCACCAAGATCTTAAAAAAAGTGTAAATACATTATCAAAATTAAATTTGTGAATCAACCGTAGTGGACCAGTTTGAAAATAAATCATGTCATTTACTGCTAAATTGTGGATGTAGTAAGTCAGATGGATCTTAGCAAACTAATTTATCTGGATCATTGCGAAACCTAGATTAATCGAAGACATTAGGTAGGAGGAAATTGTTTAAAGATATTTGGAGCATAATTTGAAACTTGTTTCAATAAGCATAGAACAAAATGAATTAACATTAAGATAAGCACATAATAAAAGTATTTATATATAGATTGGTGGGAAAGCACTACCATCAATGCTAAAATAGACGTAGTTCTATAATATTTCAATAGATGGCATTGACTTCAACAGTGGAATGGCCACAATTTTGTTTTTATGGGATGTGACTTTTATTAAAGTATCCGAATAGAATGGGGTTTTTTTTGTGTAACTTATTATTATTTGTCTATAAATATTACAAATAAAATAGGTGTTGTCTCTATAAATGTATATGATGTTTGTATAAATGGAACAGGAAATCCCCGTGTAGTGAGGTTCATGTTTTTTAAATATTTTGTTCTGCAAAAGCATAAAATTCAAAGTAACGATTTCGAGAACATTTTATTTTCTCAGGATTCCAGGTACATGAGCCGGTAAAGCTATCTTAACCCGCATTACACGCTCGTATTTTTATCCGCCTTTTGATGACCGCGCTAATCCCGTAAGCTTAGTGTAATAACGTGCTTAATAATTTCTTCGTTTGAGCACGCTACCATAGTAATTCATACTTATGATATTGTAAATGACGATATTATTATCCAGTGGCAGATTCAGGACTTTTGTGAAATGGGGAGGGGAATAGATCCAGCGGAATGTAGACTTATCAAAGTGAATATCAAAATACTAATAACAGTCATTAAGTAGTCACATTTTTACACACTAGCATCCAAAGACAGTTGGACAAAAATTAATGTGCATTAATTAAATTCTCGCGAGGTTATATATTTAAATTGTACATAAATGATTTATGGAGGAGTTAAGAGAGGGGACGGGGGGGGGGGGGGTTTGAGGTATTTATGACTACAT
>DWMG01002892.1:0-12585 GCA_018244855.1 Elbella merops
GTGGTGAGCCTATTGCCATGCATCCGGCACATATCCAGACTCCGAACCACTACTAGAAAATCTAAATTAGAAAATTTAGTAGTGTTCGACCTGGGAATCGAATCCGGGACCTCCCGATCGGCAGTCGCACTTGCAACCAACACCACTAACGAGGCAGTCGTAATATATAACGCATAACATAATACGAGTACATAACGCACAAAACATTTATGTAAAGCATGAAAACGAAATATATTAATGTAAATGTAACGGTAACGTTTTCGAATCCAATGAATCATTTGTTAATGTAATAATGGATTTTCAGTCACTAATAAACGCTTCGAGTGAATAATTACAAGCCGATTAAATTTGAATTCAATTAAATTGCTTTTCGGTGATTAACCGATTCGAAGATAAGCTCTAAATGAAGGTTCAGCGATCAAATAAACGACCTCCGTCAATAACAGAGACCTTCTGTAATCAAAATTTATAACCTTTACACTACTGATTATCACATTAGCTTATTGGTTCACCAATTCCTCTGACACACGATGTATGTATACTAACAATAATAATAATAATACACCCTGTTATATACCACATAATAAGACAAAACAGCATAAAAAAGGTTAAACAAAAACTATAGGCGGTCTTGTCGCTAGTAGAACGATTTCTTCCAGACAGCCTTAATTGGACGGAGCTTATTAAAGTAAAAATAAAATAGACAGGGTAAACAAAATTTAACACATCTTAAATCATATTTAAGACAATTCTATATTTTTTTTTCAACCCACTACAATTTTCACTGTTGAAATACGGTCTCCTCTTATATTGAGAGAGTTAAGGCCAAAATCTTCCACGCTGGCCAAGTGCGGGTTGGCAAAATTCACACACCTTAGAAAATAAAATATTTTTTTTTTATAAATTCTAAGGTGTGCACGTTTCTTCACGATGTTTTCCTTCACCGTTCACTAAATATATAAAATTCCGGTAAATATTACAGTGGAACATAGTCAACCAAACGATAATCCTTTCCAGTTAAGAGTACGTCAATAGTCAGCAACAATTCGTATTACTCCAACTTTACCGTGACGTCCCCGACGGGGTCTACATGGATCTCTGTCTCGTTATGTTATCTGCTTCACGTGTTGGAGAAATGCGATAGGCATATTTTGACAACATTGAATCGTATGAAAATTACTTTAAAGACATTATCAGGCCTGTTTTACCCGAAGGGTTAGCCAGAGATATACAGTACACTCACACGATTCACCAGCTATGTTATACGACATAAATAGGAAGTCATCATTTAACAAAATATTGATTTTTGTTGAAAAGAACTGCACCGATATCGAATTAATTTGAATCGATACATTCAACGAAAACAACTTAATATAGGTACCGAATTAACATAAATTGTTGACGAATTGATTCTGTAACAATTACCTGAATTAAGTGTCCTTTAAGTAACCTTTCTTGTACTTCTAAGTCCTACTGGAGATAAATTTATCACTGGATTTACATTATTTAATGTATATTATTCTTTTGAAACGTGTCTGCGAAATTTATTATTATATTCGTCTTACCCTTAAGTTTTGGGTCTATCAATTCGTTATTCCAAAGTTTTCTTCAACGAATAGAACGACTATACTTCTCAAGGGTTTGAAGGATCTACGGAATAACAAGTACAGAAACGTATCGTTTCGAGATGGTTGAGATTTTTTACCGAAGTGCTTTATACCGGGCTTATGTGGGTTCGATGTAATCCACCGGAAAGATTTCCTGAATATTTAGTTGCTATGTATTTCTGTTATTTATTATGTATAAAAAGTATTTATTCATTCGTTGAACTCTTTAAAGATTCACATCTGATAATGTGAATAGCGTTAAAATGATCGTTGATATCGAGGATATCGTCTTTCAATACAGATATTAAAATCCTCTTATATTAAAATCCTCTTTATATTGTAGGAGTATCTGCCAGATCTAAATAGATATAAATATGGACTTGTTTGGCAGCAATGATTGAAAGAGTGCCAAGAAGGAATTCATTATTGATCTATTAATTTGTTTTAAGTGATTGTTTTCGTTGCTACGTTTTCTATTGTATAGGACAAGTATGAAATTCCCGGAAAGGTTTAATTGACGCTAATAGCTACGATGTATATGGAAAATAACAAAAGTTCAATATTATTTTGATACTGATACTATTATGATACTGTTTACGTTCGATGTGTGAAGAATAAGTCAGAAAATCTACTACATGTTCCTTTTTCAAAATATCCGAGGTACAGAATAAAGTGAACTTGGGTTATATTGCATAGAAATATGCAAAGGTGCTGTCTCCATAGAACAATCCCATAGAAACTCTTACCGATCATTGGTTTCCTATATTTTTAGTCGTCACTCGAACAGATACCATAACTGCGGGAAAAGAATCACAGTGATTATGCGATTCGTTTTTGAATTAAAGCGTTTCTATTTGTTCTTTCCTGGAGATAACTACGCAGCTTACTATTAATTAATTTCTACTTTAATAATAGCACTATATTTTTGGAACAATTATTACACTTTATATTTCGATGTTCAAATGCTAAGCGATTTTGAAAGATGATTGCTGCCCTCGAGCAATTTACACAGAGCAAAGGCTGAAAAATGATAGATTTGCATTAAGTAACACTTTTGGTGTTCAGTGGTAGTTTTGTAATTTTTTGGTATTTAAATTGCCTCTGATCTCTCTTCTGCCCCGAAATCTTCGTCGATTACTAATCTTAATAACAGAACTTTTTTATATAATGTAATTGTGTAGAACAATATTAAGAAAGACCTATTTTCTTTGACACAGCTTAGACTATTTTCATATAAAATTTAATCAATGTCAATACCTGACAGTAGTGAAGTAAAGGATAGACAGTTTTATGCGTACATTCACTTCTTTAATATGAATAATTAAAGGCAAAGAAGAAGAAAGAAGAGGTGAATATGAAAACACTTTTAAAATTCCTATAAATACATTTACTGAGGTCCTGGAGACTGAAACCCTGGCACTCAACACTAAGGTTAATAAAAGATCGTATTTCAATGGGAAATATCATTTAGCATAAAGAAGCAATATAAATTTAATATAGCATAATAATAGCATAATAGCATAATAAATTTGACAAAAATTAACACGTCTTAGAGTGATCCAGGATGTTTGATAAGGTGTATCAAGTCCATCAACTAGTACTTGGACAGTGTGGTCGACTATAACATCAAACCTTTTCATTCTAATAAGAGACACAGAGTACAACTGTAAAATAACAAAATTTAAGGAATAATGACGATAAGGATGATGGAATTTGACTGACATTGGTTGCCGATGACAATGAAATTCCATTAAACTTCAAATTTAAAAAAGAACTAGAGAACAGAGTTTTTCTTATATACTTGAAAATTAAATATAGTAGAATGAAATATTAAAATCGCAGTAACAATTAAATTATATTTATACTGTCTATCATTTTAAAGATTCTTGTTCGGCAAATCAAATCGAACCTTGTAGCAATACAACTCGTTTAATTTTCAAACCCTTAACCAGCGTAAGTAAAACAGAACATCCTCCCAAGAAGTTCCTAACTGATATTAAACGTGTATACTTCACTGCAGGTAATGTTGTAACAAGCTTCAACTTCGTAACAAGAGTTGCAAATGATGTTGTTAACACATGTAGTTTATTTATTTTGCATTTTTATAATTATAATATATTCATTGACTTTTTTTTATGGAATAGGGGGCAAACGAGCAAACGGGTCACTTGATGGTAAGTGACTGCCGTCGCCCATGAACACCTACAACCCAGGGGTCAGCAAGTACGTTGCTAGCCTTTAAGAAAGGTATACGCTCTTTTCTTCAAGGCTTGGCTGCCTCGTTAGTAGAGGTGTATCATGCTCGACTGCCGATCGAAAGGTCCTGGTATCGAACCCCGAGTCGGGTACTATTGAATTTTTCTAAAGGAAGTTTCTAGTACTAGGAGTAGTTATGGGACGTAAAAGTAGCTGGGGAAACGTGCAAATATAGTATACACTTTTGCGTACCCCTACAGAGATTACAGACGTGATGTTACGTTTCATTTTTATCCTTTCTTGTTGTTGGTTGTTGTTGGCGGACTTATCGCCACATGGCGTTTTTGGAAAGACTACCCGTAAACTAAATCTTATACGAAACATTTAAGAATATTCTTTAATGTCATTAAAATGTCACTTTCAGATTATATTATGACATTACGAACACTTTAATATGAATATTACTTCAATAAAAATATTACGTGTTCTAGAGTGAAGACCGCGACTTGGCAAACGTAGTGTAGGACGCCCTCCAGCCAGGTGGAGTGACGATATACGCATAGTGGCTGGCAGCAGTTGGATGCGAAGAGCTGAAGATCGAGCTCAGTGGCGTGCCAATGAAAGGCCTATGTCCAGCAGAGGACGGGAATTGGCTGATGATGATGAACATTGAATTTAACGGCCTTGATCACTTTTGTTATGTCATTAGTAACGCTATGTAGAAACCAATTTAAGTTAGGGCAATATTTTTCCACCTTTTGTTCCTCGTGTTTAACGGAGATTTTCTTTGTTTTTCTATGTCAAGCTCGACGTTCGTTTGTTTTAGAGAAGACTGATAAAAAGGACCGGCCGAACAAACAGTTGGGTTTTTATTCGATTGTGGATTTTCTCAATTTATACAATAGTAATACCTTGCTTGGTTTCACGTTTGACTTGAGTTTTGATTGTACTGGGGAGTTTTTATTATTCACGAGCATTATTTAATTAGTACATTATGGTTATATGGCTTGAGATAAAAGCATAATTACATGACCAGCAGCAGCAGAAGTCGTTCATACGCTCGGCAGGTATTTCGCCGTATGGGTACAAGACTATGAGCCTCGAGGATCCCTTCTTTACCCTGGCAGTGATGCCCTCTTTACTCCCCGGTGATTTCACCCCGTCATCATATGGTGTAACATCACCGCCCTCGAAACTATTCACCATTACAATCTTATATCACAATAGAGAGAACACTATACCACTGGCTTTGAATTCCTCATAAGTTCTGTAAGCCCCACTGATAACACATTAACGGAGAACCGCTCAGAGGCTTGCAACTCATTACTAAACCAATTATAAAATTCATACCTACTAAGAATATGGCGATATGCCAGACACTGTGTCATACGACTGTTTCTATGAAGTAAGCCGCCTCGGCACACTTTTCACAGTTGACAATTATCCTTCAATAAACAGAAAGAAAAAAATATGATATTTTTTTTGTTTCCAATTGTGTTAGAAGTATAAACATTTTGGCTAAGAATTTTTTTTACAGAGAACTTCCATGGCCAACTGCGGGCTGCAAATACTACCCTAAGGAAATATTCGTTCAATGACAAAAACGAGTCACAATCAAACTCTTGACAGTTCACTCTTAAACCAAATGCTTGATTCCACTATTATTCTATAATTGAAAAAATTTGCTTACTTTAAAATTTCTTTACTACCCATTCACTATTTTGATTTTACATGACATTTTTTGGATTTATTATGTGTGACCTTTTAATTTTATAATTCTAATTTCAAATAAATTTGTACTAATATTAGTTTTAGGCAATATCGTAAATTCAAGCTGAAAACAATGGATAATTGTTGTCTGAAAGAAATAAAATTATCAATTATCATTAGTCACTTCAGTTATTTTATTAATAGATAAAATGCTTGGATTATCGGATTGGAGACATTAGGCCTCCATTGAGGATTTTTACCCATAATCCCCACCCTGAACGGGACTTGGGATCACACAGCATGGGTTGTTTCAAAGCCTACGCTACTGTCCGTTAACGACCAGGACATTTAGCTCTACCCAGGCAGACAGCGCCATATCGCGATGCCAGCAATACATACTACGAGTATGGTACATATAAATTTATAGGTTCTTTCTATTCATTTTTATATTCTAAGTGCTCATCAGAAATGAATCTCCCGTGTTCCCGCGGCTAAAGTAACGCGGTGCGGGTCCCGCGAAGTACTATAGAGAAATGAGTTTTAATAATTTATTATGTTAGATGTCATTGTTCGTGCAAGTTACAGTGACGGCTGCGTATAACTTTTACGTTCTTTATTAAACTCGGCATTTTAAATTACTTTTCATTACAAATGGTAATGACTGTGTGTCACATGCTTTTTACTTATACGAAATATTGTAATATAGTTATCATATAGTTACATATGTATCATCATCATCATCAGCCTATCTCAGTCCACTGCTGGACATAGGCCTCCTCGAAAAGGGGGCTATATATGTATAGTAATATAGTATTAATATTTTATATAATATTATCATCATTATCATCAGCCTCTAGATGTCCACTGCTGGACATAGGCCTCCCCTAAGCGGCGCCACTCCTTCCGAATCCAGCAGCTTCCCGCTGCCTTCTTCAGGTCGTCAGACCATCTGGTAGAAGGGCGACCTACGCTCCTTTTACCGAGACGTGGTCGCCACTCGATGACCTTTCTTACCCAACGGTTGTCGGGGTATATAATATAGTTATATATAGTAATATAGTTCTCTTTTATCTCTTTTATTAACTGTATTATGTGTCAATGTCAATTAAAAAGCGATTAGCCTTAGCAAATGTTGAGAAGATATTTTAAGGGGAATAATTTTGTTCTTGCAACATTGGGGTAATTGCATTTTAACGGTTGATTTTTCATATAAAACGCGCAATATACGGACACGCAAGCCGCTGGTAGAAGATGGTCATTACTGTCCACGACCAATTGTACTCTATCTTGGGTGGCATTGAACTATTTTATGAAAGTAACCATAGCTACTTATTACGCCTGTAATCCCCGAAAGGGTAGACAGAGGAGTGTAGTACACCCCCCTATCACCAGTTACGTTTAAGTCCCACATTGGAATAGATGGTGAGCCTATTGCCATACACCGGGTACAAATCCAGACTCGGGGAAAAATCCAATAGTACCCGACCCGGGATTTGAACAGAGGACATCCCGATCGGCAGTCGCGCTTGCAACCACTCGACCAATGAGGCAGTCTAATACACAATACATAAACAATTATTTTTCCTATATTTTCTTCTAGTTACAATATATACTTAATTCCACTTTAGTATATTACAATTCAGCCGCACACGGTAATCGAACTCGTGATAAGTGGCGAAAGGATCGGATTAGTTCGGAACCTGCTCGTTCGTGAAGTTAGAACGACGAACGATTGAACGAGTTGGTAGCTGTTTGAACAATACGAGTACATGTGAGAGCCGATCGCTCTGCGCGCGAACGATTACATTAGACTGACTCGATTTACCAAATCAAGGGGATTATTTGATTTGCAGGACATTGACATGGACTGGTAAAGATTCAAACATGCGGGAGTTAGGTGATCATTTCGTTATTAATGTGCTTAAATCGTCTCGTCAAGTCACTTACGGGGTAGGCAGAGAGTACCGAGAATGGAATATCTTTATCCTTGTAAACTTGACGTGAGTTTCTTTCATACTAAATATACATATGATATAATTTTTTTATTTATGATTAATTAATGAAATAAAATATGTTTTACTGAGTAAAATTATATTTAAGTAACATCCGAAACTTATCAATATTGACCAAATATATTAAATATTATAAATAAGAAAGTTAGACGTAACCAGTATACAGGTATAAAGAGAGTAATAAATCCAGGAGAACCACGGCGGGTCTGTAAGAAAAAAAAAATAACATTCGAGGCTCTATGCCTACTCCGTAAAGAACCTGGCGTGATAATAGACCAAAAACAACAACAATAATAAGAAGTGAACTCCGCAGGTACATTGCTGACATCGAATTTGAAATGTGCAGTACTCGTAAATAGTCAGGCCACAAGTTGACCCAATACAGCACACATTTCTATGGTCAACGACGACCAGCTCATATGAAATGGTGCCTGCTAATTATACAACACGAGAAAAATGATTTTATGAAGTATATTCATCTACCGAAATGTCCTATAAATAACAAATAGAATATTAAACATTCATGCGCATCCAATCATGCAATGGCGCCATGCAATCTTTATTAGAAATAAAGTGGACGACAGCTTAAACACCATAAAGTTTAAAGTTTATAATTCAGTTCTTCCTATAAAATAATGACATGTTGATTCATTACAGCGAACAATTAAAAATAAAGAAAATTCGTCGAATTAGCGAGCACAAATGTTTGTTCAATATTTTTGCTTACCCTCCCCACTGTCCCTGGAACGAGCGCACGGCGGTGTTGACCGAGAGCGAACAAAGGCAGTTCAAAAGATAGGAGCGAAACAAACAAAAGAAAATATTGCCCCGATTGCTAAGACAAGTCTCGCCGCGAAATACTTTTATTGTGTTATGAACCACTTAATCCAAAGATGTTTGCTCATCGGCCACTATGCCATTCGATCATCCGTCTGTGTGTATATTATCTTTCATATATTATATAAATATAGATGTACATCATTGTTTCTAAATTATATGTATATAAATAAAACATGTGGCATTTACCATTATGTGGTATTAAACGTAAGAAACAGGCGACTATCGCTAGGTGATAAATAAATAAATAGTATAAAAATATCGGGCTGCATCTCCATACACGGCGATCTCATCGCAAATTAAACAAAGGCACTGGTAACCAGAGGGCTGATAAACTACTTGTATACATGTACATATATACATGTACATATATACATATATACTTACATAGATATTTTTAATCAGACCATAAATACCAGACCCAAATCACTTCGGTTCGTCTCACGAATAATTATCCTGGTTTGGAATCAAACCATTACCTCAGCTCAGCAGCCAAATTCACTATCCACTGTACCAACGTTGTCAGTCAAGTAAAATCTCACCAGCAATAATTATAACTAAATTCAATATTATAATGAAGGCAGCTCACGGGCACACGTAATTGGCGGCAACAAGGGGAAAAAATATAGTATCATTTATCTGAACACGTCTTCACTAATTCCATTGAATCATAAAGATAAATTACACCTTGGAATGACTTTCGTTAGTTAATATTTAGCGGGATGTAGTTAAAATTGATTTAACTAACAAACTCTAACAAAAAATGCTGAACATGTGTTTACGCGCAGGACATATTATTATGATGCAAAACCTTGCTGTAAGACGATTTCAAAACGATTAGACCATTGTTTATAGTACGATGGTCAAGTAGTCCTGTATGAAGAAATCAAGGGTCCTGTGTCTAGTTGGCATTAACGTGAATGTTTTTACGTCAACATCTGATCTGAAGAGCTGATTAAGAAAATGTGACAAAAGAAGAATATTAATTCGTTCGCAGATGAATTAGTTCCGAAGTTTCCTCGAACGCCGGAAATTGTCTCCAAATGTCCAACTGTCAAGACGAATGAAGCTTGCTTCGTCTCCAAATAGTTACAAAATAGCCACGAGTTAGTATTCAAAGGGAAATTTTGTTTGAACCGAACGAACTGTTGCCTCCCAGCAAACTAGCGGCCGCTTTGGGTGGTAAATTGTTTACTGCATTCACTAAACTGTTAAAGCTCCGAGTTCAGTGACAAAGTGGAACCAGCAGACTTATTTCTCCCGTAAATAGTTTTGGGAGAAGACAAATAATTTCACAAGAAAATCATATATAAACTCAGTAAATACCTACTTACACACAGCAAATCCATTGGAATAATATTATCAAGAACGATCTGTTTCAAAAATTCTTTCACTGTAATAAACAAATATGGTGTATGATAGTATGGTATGCGATTGATTAAAATTGAAATCTAAAAATAATACCTGATACAAATCCCTATTAGCGTGCTATTATATTTTCTGTAACCATCGTGTCTGACATTTCTCTACAGCAAGCCCAACATATCACCACCGTTCTATTTCCTTGGTCGGTTTAGTTAGTGTCTTGGCAACCAATCGTTCAGTGGGTTATCTACCGAACAAGGATTCAATATCAAACTATAGATGTACAGGATATACATATGTACATATAATTACGATTTTGCACATCTTCACTCTCGTCTCTCCTAAGGCCGCACGTACTAGCGTTCCAAGTATTGGTGTACAGCGACCACCCGCAGAATGAATCATTTTACTTTAAAGATATCAACAAGGTAGGGGAATGTTACTGGAGGACAAGTGACCCCTGATAAAGAGTAAGGACAAGTCTGGGTAAAGAGACCTGAACATCCCTTCTCCAAGTAGCAATAGTTCCCGCGGAGTACAAATAACAATCTTGACGATTTTGTTTTCGTAGCAAAACTCGGTACTAAAATATGGAAACGATCAATCACCAGTTTTTCAGAAAGTAAAGAGGAACTAGCTACAGCGTTTGATATACAAAAATTAAAAGATCAAAAGTGGCAATCTTATGCCTTCATACAACTTGCTGGTAACTTTGAAACCACAGCATAAAAACTTACTTCATCAACAGGACCTCGTCTCACCGCAACGTTTTCATTTTCTCTGTAAACTTCTGCGGTCATATCCGTTTTAATTGTCCAGTGTTTAAAACAGATATATTTTCTAAATAATACAAGGGAGGAAATAACTAAAAGCCGTTATAAAAAGAGTTTCGTGAGTAACTTACCAAATAACTACGGGTGAATTTATTGATAGACAAAAGATTTTCGCGGTATTTAGACTATGGAATGTACGAAATGGTGACGCAATGACCTACGAAATCATAAAAACAGTTTCGATAAATAAATAGAATATATGAGTACTCGTAACTTTAAACATCATTGTTCATATATATTTACAGATCGATGTATTTATAAGGCGTTGCCCGAAGCGCTGGTCGGACCAGGTTACGCATAACTTGACTATGCCGATGAGCATGAGAAATATCTCTCTCTTGAGAGTTAAAATAACTATACAAGAATTTTCAGTAAAATACAACAATCACTATTTTTTTTAATTTGCATTAATCACTTGATTTTTTGCTTTGTCTGTTATATTCATAATTTTATGTGCTACTCGCCAATACATTTAATCTTCTCAGTCTTCAGTTTTAAAAAGCTCAACTGTGATTACGACCCTGCTGTTTTCTGACATGTTTCAACTTGTTTTGTTTCAAGCTCGGAGCAAAACTTTAAATCTGTGATTAATTGCCGCGCGAGTTGTTTCTTGAAAAACAAAGCGAGTTTCTTTGATGCTTGAACAACACTGTTGTATTGATTGAACATTTGATTCTAGCAGGAATTATTCTAAATGTTTTAGATTTTTTTTCCACTAATTATGTACTTACTCGTATAACTGTCTGTAGGTGCAATTTTTAATAATATCTTGGGACATTTCCATTTATGGGACATATTTTTATAGATATTTTTTTCACCTTGACACAAAACTAATGTCTATGCTACTCGTACCACACAAATATTTATTCTAGGTGAGAATCGAACCTATAACTCCCAGCACCTCACCGATATCACCAACGGGCCAGGGAAACTAAATTCGGCTACAACACTATAAGGTATAGTTTATTAGTCGAGGCTCATAGCATTTGGGAATGTTCGAAATTCGGGGATGCAGATATTGGGAAACCGAATTGACGTTATCCGATATAACTGTATTTAGATCGTAACATATTGGGACTAGAGTAAATTTACAAGGTTTGTGTAGATGTAGTTATATATTGATGACATAATTATGATCTCCAACCCGCATGCCCAGCGTGGAGATTACGGGCATAAACCCCCTTTTGGGGGAGGCCTGTGTCGAGCAGTGGACTAAGATAGGCTGATGATGATGATGATGATGACACAATTATAGTACCAACCGTACTAGACAGCATATTATTTAAAAAAATGTCACCAATATCCGCGCCTATTTTTGTCCGTAAACTTTTTGTATTTTTTTTTGTAATTTGAATTTTATTTTTTATATTTTTATGATCCTCACAGAAGTGTACCCACTTCGCTTCAATGGAATTTAGACACTCTTTAGCCAACCGCAAACGCGTTGGATACAAAATAAATAATTAAATTCGGAGACCGGTTTCGTTACCACAACGGAAAAAGAAACAGAATTACACATTATAATTATATGAATCACAAAATAAAAGTGTTATATATTAAATTTTCCTATATTAAATTCATATATTAAATTTTATACATGTATGAAATATTTAGTCTTTTATATTTAACAATTTTGTACACAGTGAAGAAACAGAAACTTTTAGAAAAATAAACAAAGGAATATACATACAATGGCAATAAGTATATACATAGATGTACATATACACAGCCACAGTTTAAGCTTGGCTTAACTCAGGACCATGTGGCAGTATGGTGTGTGGGTCGTTCAACATATTTATTAGCATTAGTCCAAAACACCAAGGCATTCCATGGCTAGCACATTGTAAATAGTCGTTGACTTATGAACCACTTGGATTATCTTTGATAAATAGGTTTTCACCCAAGTAAGTAAATGAAGCACAAACAATGAAAATGCAAACTTACCTTCCTCAAAGTTTTCCAACTTTCCAAAATCTAAATCTAATAGATATTTTTGCAAAACTAACGTTTCTGAACCCAACTAAA
>DWMG01002893.1:0-12583 GCA_018244855.1 Elbella merops
GATACTAGACTGGTTCGGGAGCCTGGATAACAAGAATAAACTAAGAATATATTTATTGTTATATCTAACACGGTATACTTTAATAGACATTGAAAAGGCATTTCAAAAATGACTCGTTTATTTGATATAACAAGTCATATATCTGATTCGACACATCTCAATCATTTTATATCGTATATAAAAAAATATATATATATATATTATATTTTATCGTATATTGTAATAATTTAGTATTGGATTTTTTTTTCACACCGATAACGCGTGCCGCCAATTATTTTTAAACCATAGCCAAAGGTTGACTGGTAGAGAATGCCATTAGTCCGCCTTTTGTTAAATATATCTAGATTTATAGGTGTTGCAATAAAGAATAAACAAATAAATAAAATTTGAATGTCAATATGGTAAAAAAACTTAAAACCACTTACCATACCTAACACACAAACAGAAATGTATACAAACTAATATAACTCGTGGTCATATTAGCATACATTTCTATATTATGTACTTCTAACATATTCACAAGTCTACATCTCGTGTCACATCTAATTATTTTAAAACAAAAATCGTGACTTGATAACCAAAAAAAGACAAACTAACTCTAACTGCATTTAAAACAAAATCGTGTATTTTTCATGAAATAGACATATTTACAACACAGTAACACCAGACTCACAGAATATTATACATTACGTAAGGACCCTTAAAGGCAATGTAAATAATCAATAATTGTAATTTAAAACAGCGGGAAGCTGCTGAATTTGTAGGGCCCGGGGCTGGTAGGAGTGCCGCTGATTAGAGAAGCCTATGTCCAGCTGTGGACATCCAAAATGTGATGATGATTAAGGCAATGTAGATATATTCGTACAAACCTTGCAGTTGAGCGGAGGTGTCAACAATGGCTCTTAACACCGAGTTATCGACGAACTTGCAACAGTTCAAGCGCAGATGTGTTAAATCAGCGCCACTGTCTCTCAGGAAACTGTCAATTGGAAAAAAATATATGTATATGTAAGAGAAACATATACATAAGTTTTCGTAGTATGTTTTCTGGAATATTCTTCAATTATGAATTCTCTTCAAGGTCTAAGTGGTATATATGTATGTACATATTTTTTGTGTAATTTTTTCGGGAACATTTTTCAGGTTTGAAACCTCGATTCAAAGTCTGTTTTAGTGCCTCTCTAGCAGGATTTTTTATCGCTTAGCTGTATCTCAAATAGAAAACTGAGTCCAATAATTAGAAAAATAAAAAGCAAACATTTTTTTAAAATGTATAAATAGGTTTGCGTTTGGCTGCTATCCTATCTGACGGAAAGAGAGATGCAGCCTAGGATGTAGCATGCTCGTCTAGAAACTGTCTATTCACTCGTCTTTTGAATAATTCCAGATTATACGAATCGGGAAAGATGGATGCCGGCAGAGAGTTCCACTCTTTCGCAATTTGTAGCAAAACCGATTCAGAAAATCGCTTCGTCCTGCTTATAGCAGTGTCTAACATAACACTTCTTAAATATTTAATAACTGAGATGTAGAAAAAAATTTAGACACCAGTCTTATAAAGATGGCCTATTAAATGTGATAAAAATGTATTAAGGATATGATTTAACAGTGTATGTAAATATAATGTTGATCTTGACCAAATAGGTACTCAATGATGCAGGCATTAGAAGTCTCCAAAACCAGTGTGTATGTATGAAGAAAGTAATGAATGTGGAAGAAGCAGGGCAGGTCTGCAAGGTTAGGGATATTTGGCACTCTATGCTCTCTGCCTACCTAGTAATGAACCTGAGGTGATTATATGTGTGTATATAGACATTTACATATACAATATAAAATACATAATATTATGTTTTAATATACGATGTTAATTAGTCCCAATTGATTCAATACACAAACATTGGTAATGATACTTTATTCCTAGGGAATAATGTTGCATTTTCAATAACCAAAGTATATAATTACTTCTCAATATGTGCGAGGTCAACCGTGCGGTTCCAATATCAAGGTTTCATAATGCAATGGTTAAATGGTTATCATTTGTTTCTTGTTGCTTTGACTTACAGGTTGAAAATTGTTTTTATTGGTAATAATAATGTTATGACTTATCATATTTAATGTACACATTAAATTGTTTTTTAAGTACAAAACTAATAATAATAACATGACATGATAATTAATAGGATAATTGATTAGAGCCAGACATCCAAAATGGTACCGATTTATTTTATAAGAAAACAAGCTGACATCTTAAGAATTTAAGTGTTTTATATTCTAACTATGGCATATTTTCTTAATGTCAACCATAGATACAAAGTCAATTCACTATAAACTATACTGCCATGTACCTTTTACGATATGATAATAGAGCTAGAATTGCTGTTTTACAGCAGAAAGCAAAGAACAGAGAGCATAGATATGAAGTTTATCATACCATATACCATAATAAATTTACTGACAATCAACTGTCAGATCATTGACAAATACATAGATATGATAATTTTGATGTTCCATTGAGTTCCCTAAAAAAAAAACTACTATTTATGTAACATCTAATAAATTATTCATAGAATGATAATGAATTTGCCTTTATAATGAAACTGAACATATTTCCATTATCTAAACCAATGACCTTTGAAGGCAGGCAGGTGCTAACAACTGGATGAGATCAGTGGAGGATTGAGATTTATGGCACACATTGGAAGAGGATAATGTCAAGCAGTGGAACAATAAATGTTGTTAATGACGATAATAATGATAATGATTATGTTGATGTTGTTGCTATGATGGTGATGATGATAATGATGATGATGATGATGATGATGATAATGATAATGGTGATGTTGATGTTGTTGTTGATGGTGCTAATGATACTTACTTGACTACGTAATGAGGTTGAATCATGCGATGGCTGCCGCACCAGGAGAGGTCTAGTTTCTGTAGGAATTTGCAACGCATCGACAGTGTTAGGAGGACCTGGAACAACCATAAATGTTGCTTAATGCTAAACATGGGTTTATAACAATAACTTCTCTGTAGCTTTCTATATATCTACACATAGACACTGATATGAAGCAAACAATGTGTCAGATATAACGAGGGTGACCGAGAAATTCCTTCATGAAGGTCGACGATGACATAATATTCTGTAGTATAGTTTTAGATACGTATTTAATCTTCATATATAAAGATTAAAAAAGCAAACGAAGATTATAAATATCTCCATATAGAATCACCAGTAAACATATTACCTCACGTCGAATGTCAGGGGCAACCTAACGAGCTGATAAGGGGTATAAGCACGTGGTTAGTACGCAATGTCGTCATACGCTCATACCAAATTAATTGTATGGAAAATTTATTATTACTCAGCTACGTAAGATACATGTAGATTTAATTATTCAACTACCATCGTATATCATACCTAATACGAATATTTGCATGAATTTGTACGGCAAATTAGATTTAAAAAGGAATTGGCACTTAGTATTATTGTTACATCACTACGCCACGTCCCTTACGTTCCCCATTATAATTATTCAATAGTTTATAAATGTAACACATATCAGCGAAGAATAAAATATACTCGATTAGTCGAAATCCTGTTTTTTATATTAAGCGAGAGTCTGTCCCTTACAAAATATGTATATGCAGTTTTAAATTATTTATTTCATATCCTGTACTTTAACTATTGGGAATTATACTCTATATTAAATTTATATTGCCAAGTGTATATGTAAGGGAAAAGAGATAAAAAACATTAATGGGTGTCCGTCTTAATGACCTTAAGACCATCAAAGGGCCGGGCGAAGGTCCTCACACTGGCTTCGGTCCAAAGTCGAACACAATCGCTAAACCGATGGCAAAAGTTGTCGGCAACTTATTCTATATAGGCTGCTACTAACCGCCCTATCCCAATAATAGTCCTATTCCGAAATTAGTCCTTTCAGTCCTATTCCAGGTCAGTTGTACACGTCTATGGGCGGCAGCGGCCTCTTGTGACTGACTACGACAAAAATACCCTCAGTTCTGTTTTCTTCAACGCGCCAAAATAACTTAAAAAATCTATAAACATAAAGAATATCTTCTGACCTGCGACCGAACACAATGCCAGTAAGGTCTTAAATCGATACTCCTGTACAGGATGGCGTCCGACGCCAGCCTGGTGAAGTGCCGGTTGACCTGCGCACAGCGGCACAGCGACTGCATGTCCAGGTACTTCATCACGCATAGTATTGTCTCGTCCTGCAACAGAACAGCGGTTTTGAAAACCGATAGCCAACACCGTGTATACCTGTCGGACACTTCTCCGAAAAGGAGATAGTTTTTGGTTACCCGGTACTGATGCAGACAGCCTAACCACTGTCGTCGATCGTAGCGTGGTCGCGGCAGAGGCTATCGCGCTATACCGAAAAACGTACTTGAATAAAGATAATATATTATTTAATCATGTTTGTATATATGCAGATATTGAGGCTACATTCAAATTAAAAGTTTTCAAAACACCTGACTGCCTCGTTGGTCGAGTGGTTGCAAGCGCAGCTGCCGAACAGGAGGTCTTGGGCTCAAATCCCGTGTCGGGTATTATTATATTTTTCTAATTTAGAATTTCTAGTAGTTACTCGGAGTATGGATCCGTGCCCAGTGTATGGCAATAGGCTTACCACCTATTCCATAGGACATAAACGTAACTGTTGTAACGTAGGAGCGTACTACACTCCTCTGTCTATAGGCGTGATGATGTGTTTTTGTTCAAAACACGCTTCAATGGACACTTTTTTTTTACAATAGCATGCTGTATTTAGGCTGTACCCCACTTACCATCAGGTGGGATCGTAGGGTAGCGTAAACCTAAATGTCTTAAACCGTTCCAATGTTTAAAACCATCTATGCGTCACTCCATTTATAGGTAGATTATTGTATAATCTGTCTGCACTACACATGTTGCAATTTTAATTTATTAAAATTATACACACACTATCAGCCTGTCATCGTCCACTGCTGAACATAGGCACGCCAATTGCACGCCACTGAGCTCGATTTTCAGCTCTACATACATACATTCATGTAACCAACTATCTACCCTCAAAATATTACCTACACCAAAAAATCTTTATGACACGCACCTTATACAAAGTATTAAGCAAATTTCATTTTAAAAAAGAACAGAATTTTCCATCAAATATACATTAAGTGGGTAAGTAGGTACAATATCGAAATGAACCTCGCATGAGTCATACGCATTCATATCACGTGCGGTGCGGCGACGTCCTTCATTTATCATTATTTTTGAACTATCCTAAGACGTTCTTACGGGCATTTATAGTCGCGACGTTAACGTAAAATTAAAAGATAATATCGCTCATTTCCGACTAGATAATAATACGTCAAAACCATTGTTTTTCAGGAAACAGTTTAGAAACTTTGAAATCATAATTATAATATTGCCTACATATATGACTTATAGACTACTCTATGATATATTATTATACCTAACTTTATTTCCACCTTTGTGACCTGTTTTCTGAACTATTGTGTTTTTGAGATATTACACTCTAGTCGCAAATTAACGATAACATGTTCAATCTTACTTAATATTCTTGTGTTTATTTGCTGTCTGTTTGTGTGACAGCATTCACATAATAAAGATTTTCTATTTCTATACTATTTCTAAATCTTTAATGCAAATTTTGTAATGTAATATTTGTTATTTATTATCTGGTACATTACCACGCGTTACCAAATACGTTCACGCCCTACTATGGATTAGGTGGTGAGCCTGTTGCCATACACTGGGCGTAACTGTTAGAAATGTTAAGATAAAAAAACCCTCTTTAGGGATTACAGTCGTGATGTTACACTTTTTACATTGTCTAGGTATACCTATATTATATGTGTATTCGATAAATTCTACAAAATAATATGTATATGTATTAATACGTGAATTGTAATCTTTGTACATGTTAAATGTGTCTATTGTCAAGAAAGGCTCACTGCTTACAAAGTTTAATCAATTCCAGGTCGAAACAGAAATCATGAAGAGTCGCGAACCTACTCCGATAGTCAAATTTCGTAGCTTCGAGTAATTCTTTGCGGACGGCGACTGGCGGAGTGTGGACCGATTCGAAACTCTTATTATCGCGAATATAGTTTTTGATTTTAAGACAAATTTAATTGTCGGTGTTCCCTACCTACCCCGTAACGAACCTGGCGTAAATAATAATAGCTTAAAAACTGTGTAATAAAGATAAATATAATAAATAGTCTTTAATTTGATAAATTTCATTGTCGGTGTTCTCTGGCTACCCGGAAAAGAACCTGATGTGATGCTATAAAAAATAACTTAAAAGCTATATAATAAAAATTAATATAATCACTATATCCTATATATACAAATGTAAATTAATGTAATTAACATATCCTATATATACAAATGTAAATTAATGCAATTAACATATCGATAATTTCCTAAGTCATTATTATTACACACATGTAGGTATAAGGCAATGAATCATAGCTAACATTAAGATCGAGTTTAATAGTTTTAACTGTTATCGCAATTCGTTACAACGGGCAACGTTTTATTGCGGCAAGAAATAGGCCAAGTGTCAATAAAAAACTGTTGATTTATTTTATAGAACGTTACCAAAGGACCATACATATACAGGTACCGCATAATAATAAGACGTTTCAGCAATGAACATTCAGGCTATAATTCCACATAATAGGTTGAAGATGTTTCCGCGCTAAAGAGGATCATAATGATATAAGAAATTACAGAGAGAGAGGGAGCGAAGCAGAAAGAAAGAGAGCGTGAGAGAGCGAAGAGCAGAACCCTGATAGGTTCATTTTAATTTTTTCATATCCTTAATATCCTCATTTCGCAGGAACACACAATAGACCACTGAATACACAGACCTAACGAATATCTATAGAATGTCTAGTAAAATTATAGCAAACACTCACCGGTAATCGTTGAAAATCGCCCAGCGGCGGCCCGGTGTCTATGGACTTCTCCTTCGGCCATCCGACCATTGAGGGCACTACCGTCTCGTGTAAGTTGGACGCTATAACCCTATTCAACAGGGAACCTGCAATGATCATTATACTATAAATAATCGCAGGTAAAAAACTGAAATTATCTGAATTTGTGATAAAATATTTAATTATACGTCGCATCGAATTTGTAGACATTTCTAATGGAGACCTTCAATGTTCAGAAAAACTGAATATATGAAATTTTTTTGTGAACTAGCTCGTAAAAGGCAAAGAACAAGACAAGAGTGTCTAACAAAATATAGTACGTAAGTAAAGTTTCTTATAGACATTTATAGGCTCCTTTGTAAATGCATAGCTATGAGTATATGAAGTATATGAATATGAGTAATGAATAAAGTATATGAAGAGTTTCTAAGAAATTCGCTACGCTAATGGCTCATCAGGAAGCCTTAAAAACCTACATTTGTTTCTATCGTGAAGCAATTGTTTCTATAACAATTTGATTTTCGGTCTGAATGATGTTGTTGGAGGTTCACGTGCCTATTGAGGTGACTAATCTTTCAAGACTAACAACACGTCTGCGACTAGTCTCGTATTCGACTTCAGACATCTATCAGGTTGTCTAAGTTCACTGCTGGGTTTAGACCATTCTCTTGGGAGATTCCTGCTCTTAACCCCCTCCACTTTTACCACTCTTTTCACTTAAAAACAAACGTTTCCTTCTACTTCCAACATTCCGTTTTATACAATAAGAGTTACATAACCACCATCATCATCAGCCCGTCATGGTGAACTGCTGGCCATAGGCCTTTCTCATATCGACATAGCGTTTCAGAACCTAATCTATTTTCTGCAAAACGAATGAAACCTGTTACGGCGGCTCAGTGAAGTGCAAAGATAAATTATTGCGTCAACGAGGAAGCAATCAACTTACTTGGCACGACTTTTTTATGAAGGAAATAATGCCTCAGAGGTTTAATTTAACGATGGCTGACAATAGCAGTATTATTGATGAACGTTAACAATGGACTAAAGTATATTGCGTGATATAGGAATTTGTAACGACAAAATGATATTATATGGCAGGAGGTTAAAAATATATTATACAAACGATAAACACTTGAACACTTGTCGCTTTATGCGACAAGCCAAGGACAGGGCGCGATGGCGCTCATTGGGGAGGCCTATGGCCTGGGGGTGGACTGAGAAAGGCAGATGACATTGACGATGACGGCGACGACGAAACACTTTAAAACGGAATATCGGATGCCTGGCTATTGCGGATTGGATAAAAAACAATTTGAATAAACAACAATAAAACTCTCTAATATTTTTTTTATCTTATCAACCACATTGCAGTGAATTTGAAATATTGGGTGTACACTATTACAATCACTTCAAATAATAATTGTTCAATAATTACATCTGTTTTTCAATATAGCTTTAATCTGCGTAACTTAAAGAGCAAATGTAATCTGCAGAAACGTTCATAGTAACGACCGATACACTAATATGCAGGCATCGTGCGAATATATGTAGAGTTATAAACAATTGGATTGAGAAATATAGATAAATGTTACGTTACAGACCCCAAAGATGTTACGATATGCCCCCAATATGCAATCCCATGGGTTAGTTGCGATTGGAATGTGTAAATTGTTAATGGAACATTTAAATAAACATATTAATACTATGTCACTCTTCGTAGGGAAGTTGCGGCCATAGTCGAGTGTAGAATTTGATCTGGTTAAAGTTCATATAGACAAGTGCAGAAAAGTATATTTTGCTCAGTTAAATAATGGCAACGATGTATGGCAATAGACTCACCACCTATCCCATGAGACTTAAAAAACGTAACTGGTGAAACATGGGACTGTACTACACTTCTCTGCCTACCCCTTCGGAGATTGCAGGCGTGATGGTACGTTTTAAATAACGGCAATATGCTCACCATCAATTCCATGGTGGGACGTAAACATGACTTGTTGAAACTGTGAGAATGTGTACACCTCCCTTGCTTCGGGGATTGTGGACGTGATTTAGCGTTTAAATAATAGGACTTCATTTAACTTTACTTACCTGCACAGTTTGGTCTTGATCCATAGCAAAGTTTCATATATGCATATAGGCCAAAATTATTAAGCACAAAAGAAAATCTTATATATGTTATGTACATACCTTTTTCAACGACAGGCTGTGTTTTCTTATAGAAAGGTGATGAATATGAAAACTCGTTTTTCAACTTCACACGCCTAGTCAGCTCCTTGCCTCTTAGCAACACTGCATCGAGCTCTGTGTAGTATGGAAGCAGTCTATGGTTGAACTCTAATCTCAAAATCCTGAATGAAACAATAAAAGAAAAACAAAAAAAACTTAATAGTAAAGTTTGCAGATAGCAGTAGTTATTGTGACACACCTACATTTGACAAACATTCATCAGACTTCAAATTGGACTTTGAATATTCAAAATGTCATTCAATTAGTATACAAATTACATTCTATGTATAACTTCATGTAATGTAAACCATACAATTCACATAGAAGATCTGTTCTCATGTTCTATCTGTGACAATTTATCAGTATCACAGATGAATTGTGACATCTAATTAACTGAATATGTTGTGTATTGTGTCACATCATTCAAAAATTAATCTATGGAATCTCCACAATGCAGAAGGCTTACAAATTAACTCTGGGTGTTTAATTATAAAATGGTTGAATCACAGGCACAATATTATAAACAATTGATTTTTAAAAAACATTAACAAAGTCATCAAAGGAACATGATGGATAGTAATAAAGCAAAACAACCAGAACTTGTCAGTGATTCTGTAATCTTACCATCGATAAAAATACACAAACAAAATCAATGGTATGGGCTTTAAAGTATGTAATTTGACATATTTAAGTTTAAATGTATTAATTAAACACTTAAAACTTGAAAAATATTTTTGTAAACAATTGGAAAAAAGGCCTTCAATGATATCACAAATAAAAACCTCATGATAATGGAAAAGAATAATAGATCAATATCTTTTCAATATTGTGCGACATCACCACTGTGGTGTTAAGCACAAATTTATCAATTGAACAAAATCATCATTTAAATAACATGGTTCTGAATAATTTAATATCTGATCACAATTATAAGTAACTATATATATACAATTCCGATGTCATTTGGCTGAATAGAAAACAAACATAGTCAATAAATACCTTGCTTATTTTCATTTATAAATAGTTCAATATGTACCTTTATTAAATAGGAGGAAATACACAGTTTTAAATAGAAACACTCACCTGGTAGAGACATTTATCTGTTTAATGGGCGGGCTAAAGATCCTGGGTGTATCACCAGCATAATCCGGTTCACCCTCCCAAAGCAGAACCCAGGATGTCGGCCCTAATGCCCATATCCGGACTAATGCTCCAGGATTGTATGTTTCAAACACTGCAACTTCTAATGGATACACTGCTCTTTGGAATGAAACTTCTGTCAAAAATAAAATTTCAATGAAAAAAGCAATAATAAATATATTTTGACAGAGTAATTAGATGCAAACTCAGAAAGTACTGTATCACAGTCCAATTTATTTAAATATTACTTGTACCATATTTTGAAAGATATGATGAAAAATAAACTATATACAATTTTTATTAATTTTAGACTTCAATTATTGTTTATTATTAAGTTGGACTGGGAGGTGTGGCGTCAGTTAGGGGTGGCCTATGTCCAGCAGAAGACATCCAAGGCTGATAGATGATTATGTTACATGTAGGCTATCCATTAACACCCAAAACTAAAATAGGACTTATCTTACATAACATAATTTAAGGACAATTACTTTTGATGTGCAACCTTTAGACAATATATAGAACAAAACTAATAAATATCAATACCTAGCTAGTTTTATTTAAAATATTTTATTAATATAAGGGAGCACTGAGCTTAGATATTTGAAATAATTATACAGGCCTAGACTTAACAAAGTACTGAAGTGATTAAATGAATCTGTACAGTAAGTCACCTATAATGTGATGGTTGAATGAAAATTGAATTTCCTGGTTGGGTATTGTTTACAGAAAGTCTAGAATTACATAATTGTAATTGATATTTATAATGAAGATTGGATATCAGTGTTGATTACATGGATATTAAATACACACCAACAAAGTCCTGGCTGGATATGACACTTGAATTCTGTGGCATATACTCTCTTTGAACTGATGGAGCTTCATCCCACCATTTCCCATAGGTTCTCTATATAGCAGAACATAGAAACACAGAAGGTAATCATAAATTGAGAGAAACAAAATACAACAATTGCAACTTAATATAATACTCTTGTGGAAATATATATAGTTCAAAATGGCTTATGAAATATTTCTATTAATTTGAAATAGAATTCATAGTATATTGAATTGAATAAATTGTAACCAATAATTTTTTACTACAACCAATTATAACCAGGGTTAGATGTTATTGCCTTATTACCATAAAGGTTCCCTTGATATATGTAATATGACCACAGTTTAAAACCTTCCAAAGAGTTACTAAATTTATTAGAGTATATTGTAGATCTTAATTATCTTAATTATTTAAAATATGCATCTCGAAAAAATTCGCATAAATATCTTCCCGCCAGGTCCTCTACAAAAAAGTTTAGTTATATATTTGAATGATTCCAATTTTATTTTGAGCAATGTAATAAAGAAAATCGTAATAAAAAATTGGTTATTTTTAATACAAAATAAATTACTTCCTAATTTTCACTTGTCACTCAGTACTTAATGTCTATTGCTATTAGAAAGCAGTCTATTCATGTTTTTTTTTGTTGTTGTTCAGAAATCATTTTTTATAGGATTCTTACAAGAAATACCTAATGAATCCTTGCATTATTTTTTATAATATTACAATTATAATTGCTATTATGATACAAAAGGTATAAAACTGGCAGCCAAAACTAAAAAAAGAAATAACAAAAACCAATAGTGTTCTTTCTAAAGTAAATTGTCTGTCCCAGAAAAAAATTGTTTACCATAACAAACGCTTGAGGATAGTCCCCATAATCGGGAAAGTTTGACGGCGGTCCACGCAAATTGCATGCCGTATACGAAGCACTTATTTCACTGCCGTACTGAGAGCTGAAGTCTTCAACGTTCTGCACAAATTGTTCTATTATTTGCGACTCCGGTTCATCGTCGGATAAATCATCGTCTTTAAATCGTAACAACGAGAAGATCAAATCAGACGAACTCTGCATTTTTATAACTAAATACTTTTACATCAACACAAAAACACCGTCTCACTTTAACGCAACCTAATGGAAATGCATTATCAGATGATTTTATTTTGTACACAACAATATCATTGGCGCTCGATTCCAAGCACAGATAAAACAAAATAAACGTAAATATATATAAAATATATATGCAAAACTTTTTTTCGGAGGAATAGCAAAAGCAATGAATTACATGCACAGAATTCTGTCTTTTAAAAGTTAAATCAATCGTACTTTGTGTAAAAGAAACATAGAAATACAAAAGGTTAAATAATTAATATCTAAGTGGAAACGATTATAAATTA
>DWMG01002894.1:0-12582 GCA_018244855.1 Elbella merops
CGCTTTGGTTGAACTCTGGCACCCAAAATAAGATTTAACTTGTGTTGTGGGTACCAGCGAACTCATAACAAAGTTGAAACAGTGATCTCGAACAACTATAACATAAATTAATGTTAGAAGAGAAAAACAAGATGTGAAAAACATATTGAAAACTATATCTAAATATAAATAAAATATACCCATCGGGATTGTACTTGTGTGCTATTACTGCTTATATTAAACAGTAAGATAATGATTAACTTGTATCCAATAAATATCGATAAAACCCACATATCGATTAATTAATAATTCATCGTATTCATGATACCGTGTCACATCAATGTGGGCTCAATTTCCTGCATGACGCATTGGTGATTGCATTTAATATTATCTATTGCATTGGTTTCCTCCTAAACCTTCATAGCAGTAATAGTAGTTCAAGCTAGTAATAATTCAAGACATGTTGCAAATCAAATCGAAAATTTTAACGTTTTTTTTCGAATTTCAATTAAATATATAATTTGCATGGAAATATGTAGTAATGAATGTGGTGGTAACATATTAGGTCTTTGGAGATGTTTGGCACTCTACTCTGATGCCGTCAATTTTCAAGGCAGTATCTGACTTATTTGCTGAAGATGAGTCGTGGTTTCATTCAGCACCCGCGCCCATCAACATTCCCATTTTATACCCGTTTTATCATTAAAAAAAATAAAATTACCGTTACGAAACAAATAAATGATTATTATTATTCACCGCTCATGATTTCACTTGAATAATTGTGTTGAATTATTCACTTCAATAGTTGATAGATTTACTTTTGGCTGTGATGCGGTGTTTTGCGGGCCGACGGCAGAATTATATACGAAGAAATATTAACATGTTTATTAGCAATGGGATTGCGATGCGGTTGTTAAGCGTTATATTAAATATGCCATAGATTCAAGATGACGTCGTCCTATGACTTCACTCTCCGTACCTCCAACTCGCGAGCTGATTGATGACTGCGCGAAGACACAAATCGTTATGTTGAATTGATACCAATTGACCTACATTGTGATGCTTAACGTATTGATCGAGTTAAATTGTTATCTTAGCTGTGAGTCAGAGATGCTTCGATATGCGTAATACTAAATGGAGAAATCAAACGCCCGCTTTAGTAGAAATATTCGTAATAATACTCTGCCTGTAGAAAAATCATAACATCAATTGTTTTTTGGATAATAAATTGTGCTGCCATTATGTTGTATACAACTATTAAGTGTAGATACAACGAAAATAGATAGAAGATAAAGAGTAGGTAGATCACATGCTATAAGTACTTTTATATACTGTTCATTTCGGCCTTTCCAGAGGCCCTGGGTTCAAATCTGCGCGGGGTATTTTTTTAACTTAGACTTTTTTGTGGAAATTTCTAGTAGTGGCTCGAAGTTTGGATCTGTGCCCGATGTATGATAATAGGCACACGACCTATGCCCTAATGGAACGTAAACATAACTGGTCATACGTTCCGTCGTCTACACTCCTCTGCCTGCCCCTCCGGGGATTACAGGCGTGATGTTACGTTTATGGTATATCATATTTTATTGTAAGGAAGACTTATAATTTTAGATAAAACTTTAAATCCACTTCTCATATACCACCATACGCGGAATACACCTAAAAAGGTTAATATGAAGTTGCGTCACGTACGAGTATATATAGATTTTTGAGGTGCTCACGATTATCTCTGTCAATACCATGCTTCTAGAACAATCGACTCGAGAGAAGTCAACATGCAACACTCGTATCTTGTGTACACAATCATATGTAAAATCAATTACATCGCGAACAACACTCAGCATAAGTGGCACACTTACGCAATTCTAAATTCAAAGTTCATAGGTGTAAAGCGTTACGTTGACCACTGTACATACTCCTGTTGAATTGCTATCATAGGAATTTGTATTTTATGTGTACGTTGGCAAGGTTTATTATAGCAAGTCAATTCAATGTTCATATATTTTAACTTGTTGCTTTATTACCTCACAGTCGGCTACGACGTAAAGTTCGCGGCTCGTTCGGTCTGTTAATAGATAGTAACACAATAAAAATGACATTTGTGCGATGGGCCAACGTTTTGTATTAACTATCGTAGTTCAAGCGTTCATAACATGATACGCTCTTGGGGTTACGAAGCATGATATTGAATGTAATGGAGTAGCAGCTTCGAGTTGTCATAATTATAGTTTTTATTTATTTATTTATTTCTTATAATTTACTACCTCTAACATAACAGGTTTGCCCCAACTTGATAGGGTAGTTGTAACACATTAAAGTCAATTAAAGAATAATAATAAACGAAACGAAACATAATTACAATAAATGACAAATAAATTAACAGACTGTAATAAAATGAAAAATTAAATAAAATCATATTAACCAAATAATAATAATAACAATAACAGTAAAATAAATTATAAAGTGTCAAAAATAGAATAGTTGTGGTGTTGCAGTTGGTTCTTCATGTTTAAGTAGCGATAGGTATATATCGTTTAATGTTTGTACGTATATGTTATTGCTTATATAGAAGGTAACATCACGGCTGTAATTCCCGTAAGGGTAGGCAGAGGAGTGTTGCACATTCCCACGGTTCCCAGTTATTGTTACGTCCCACATTGTAATAGGGGGTGAGCCTATTGTCATACATCGGGTATATATCCAGACTGCGAACTATTACTAGAAATTTAAGGTTAGAAAAATCTAATAGTGACCGATCCGGGAGTCGAACCCAGGACCTGGTAAATGAATGATCAAAATTTTGCAATGTTTACTTAAAATGTATATTTGACTGTAAATATTAATGCAATATGATAAATGGGAGAGGTATGCTAATATCTTCAACGCATCAGACGAGATACCACCGTAATAAAATAAACCGTGGGCAAACGTTACTAAAATCAGTTACACCTAAATGCTCGTAAGAGTTTAATAATGTTAAATAAAATAACAAAATAACTATTAAAATCACTTATAACAAAAGCGAAAAAAACTTATCAGATAAACTGCAATATTCCACTTCCGGTACTCGGGTGATACTATAAAGTAATCACGAAAACAGATCTTTATGGTCAGCAGAAAAAGATTTCCTTTGTTATCCACCATGTATCCAATCCATCATTTCGGGTTATGTTATACAACAATGCTCAAGACTGAAGACTCTTGCCGCGAGTCCAGTGACACGAGAAAGCTGATTGGAGGATTGCGTAACAATACTAACCTTTCGCATTATTGAATCATTGTGAAGTATCGATGTGAGATAATCGATACGAATGTTGTATCGTTAGGCTTAGCGGTGAAAGTAACAGAGCGGTTGGGTGTCCGTGGCGAGCAGCGAGATAAGTCTGTGACAGAGCACTCAGAACATAATATAGTATTTGAACATGAAAATAAAATTTGATACAAAAATGAAATAGATCTTAGGTTCTTTGTGGGGTACGCAGAGAGTATTGACAACAAATACTTATATTTCAATAGATCGGATATTCTTCAACATTTATCACTCCGCGTCCGTTTCGGAGACGCAGGTTTCGGAGACTTCTGAACATTCATTTCGTAGGTTTTCCTTAATTGAATTTCAGTTGTAATTGTTCGGAATTTAAAAATGAAAATGCATATAGTGATACGATAGAATGTTAAAAGCTCGACAATTCAACGCGCATATTTTCAACGAAAACATCTATTGCATTGGAATGCCACGTAAGTAACGCATTGTATATTAAGTTACTAACAAAGACAATACGATTATATTTTACAATCGGCCACACCGTGACCTACACAACACAATGGCGGAATGCGGTTCGGTTTAGTTAATATTTTGATCGCCGCACAATTAATCACCCGAGTCGCGACTCGTTTGATTAATCGTGAATAATCGAGTACTCGGTGCAAATGTGTTGATGTGATTAATGTCCGCGAATCGGATTTGATTATCTGAAAAAGCGGCGGGCGCGTGGGGACCGTGAGAAAGTGCAAGATGAAGCGATGAGCGGGAACGCTTGCAATTGTAACATATAATATATTGTTACTAAGAACAGGCGACATGCTAAAATCAGAGAATAAATAAATGTAAATAAAAATTGGTCTATGTTTTCTAATGGTTGACACCACATTTTATTGCATGAGAAAATGTGAGCATGATGTTACGTACACCCATTTGGAAACTTGCGTGTAACAAATTTTTATGGAAATATTATTTTATGGAAATATTTATGTATATGGAAATATTATCTATCATGCGATGCAATTCTTTCATGCATATGAAAACGTTCTGTTTAAATACACTATCTATAGTTAGGCTGTAGTAAGTTATATTAGGTACAATATTTATATTGAGCGTGGAAAGACTTTACATTCGCTCCCGCCACCTCTTATCGTTCTGCCCTCGCTACGCAAGCCGAAGACAATTATTAAAACGCTGCAGTTAGGGTCTGCGGCGGCTGTCAAAACTCTCGATCAAGACGGATTTTATTAACTTCTGACCGGAACGTAATTCCTCATGAATGCCGCTTCATTTGGGCTGTTTTTGATTTCTTAATGCGATTCAACCTTGTTGTGCTCCTTTGTGTTTTTAATATCTGTAACAGATTATATCTCGCTTGATGTTATGGTGGATTTTTTGAATACCCAGATTTTATTTATTATTACTGCGTCAGGACTGTGTGCAGTCTTATTTTGAAGAATTCTCTTTGTAGTATGATGTGAATAAGTAAGTGATTAAATTGTATATTATTTTTGTTGTGATTAAGTTGGCATTCAAAACAAGAGCTTATCATGTTATGTCTTATTTTTTACTTCTCTCTATCTGGTAGATATCTGCAATTTTTCGGCCTCTTATCTCGAAATACTCGTATTACAGTGGTGTTTAACAATCTTGGTCATAGTTTTAATAGTATTAAACTACATCCCATCGTGAAACACAGGCTTTTTCAAGCTTCTGAAAAAAAACAAAAGCTTATTTTACTATGCTATTCTTACGTGGATCGGACTGTTTTGTATTAGAACAATGGATTTTTTTCACTATAATATTAAAATCGAAAATGAGCTACGTTAATAGTGTCAGCTCGAATTTACAATATAATGGTGGTAATGAATCGGTATTCATATTCGGTTTTCTTCATAAGATTTAACACTGTTAACTGTTTGGTATACAATCATTATAAGGACAGGGCGCGAAGGCGCTCATCGGGAGAGGTCTGTGTCCAGCAGTGGACTGAGATAGGCTGATAATGACCATGATGATGATACAATCATTATATTTACATCCGCTGCTGGAAACGGTATACGAAATTTATTTTGACAAATCGCCACGTGTTTACGCATGCTCAATCTTGTAAAATTATTATTTTTTTTTTCAACCCTTTACAATTCCACTGTTGGAATACGGGTCTCCTCTCATATTGAGAGGATTAAGGCAATAATCTGCCACGCTGGCCAAGTACGGGTTGGCAGACTTCACACACCTTAGAAAATATTTTTTTTTTATAAATACTAAGGTGTGCAGGTTTTCTCACGATGTTTTCCTTCACAGTTAGCAAGTGATATTTAAATTTAAAACGCACTTTTTGTAAAGAGGTTCGCGCCATGGGTTTGAACCCGGCACCCCCTTAGTGAGGGGCTGAATTCTTAACCACTAGGCTATCACTGCATTTACTACGGTGAACATAGTAATTGGAATAACAACCATTTCTGTAAACACCAAGTGCCCAATATACAAAGTATTACAATAATACCAGTTATTACACTTTAGCGAACTGAGACAGAGTAGGACGTTCGCATCAGCATAAGCTATCGGGAAACTCGTAACGCGGTATGAAACAGCGCATAGAGCTTCACTAACAAGCTCATTGCCAGCGGAGCTTAGTTATGCTATTTACATAATGTCGATATCATGCAATTATATTCGCATTACACATATAACATAACATTTACTGCCTCGTTGGTCGTGTTGGTTGCAAGTGCGACTGCCGATCGGAAGGTCCTGGGTTCAATTCCCGGTTCGAACACTACAAAAATGTTTTAATTTAGATGTTCTAGTAGTGGTTCGGAGTCTGGATATGTACCCGACACATGGCAATAGGCTCACCACCTATTCCATAGTGGGACGTAAACGTAAACGGTGAAACGTGGGAGTGTTCTGCATTCCTCTGCCTACTTCTTCGGGGATTACAGGCGTGAGGTTACGTTTATAATTATTAAATCATCACGCCATGTCCCTTACGGGGTTGGCTAAGAACATGGATTGCTGAGTATCTCAATCCTTACTGACTGGCGGTGCTTCAGCATCAACATAAACGCCCGCCTGTTCATAACGAGGTAGGAGAGACGTAAAATTGTATGTGTTTAAGGATAGAAGTATTTAGCATTCGGTCCTTTGCCTTGTAAAGGGCCTAGCGTGATGGTATAATAATAGTGTTATATAAACGTTATTATCTGAATCAGCATTTAATTTACTACATATGATGTTATAAATTAATATTTCTATAATAATGTATTTAAGAAGTATAAATAATTAATTTTTAAGTGCATCACTTCAAAAAGTATGTTAGATGTAAATACAATTAACTTCCGGCTTAGTAAATAAGTAAAATAAAATAAAACATGATAAAACAAGATAAATAAATAATCTGTTTCGATTGTTATTACAAGTGCTATCAAATCATTATTGTAGACCTTAAGAGTATGGCCTAGAATTCCCTTATTTGCTCTGAGGATCAAAGGTCCACAACTGCAGTTCAGCACACAGTACAACACAGTTTTGAAATAGACATTAAGTACTTCTAATACTCCTTAATTAGGTCTTGCGAGGATTTGCGTTTTAATACGTTTCTTTATTTTCTTATAGTTGCTCTTTCATCTCTTTATAAAGCTTTTCGTGTATTGCAAGTATTTTTTTCAAGGGAGCGCATATTTAATTTCTTCTCCTCTCCCTGGAGTGAAGATTTCTCTGAACGTCCTAAATACTCTAGCGTTAATCCGTTTCATCCAGTGCATAATATTGTTGCTCATTTTTGTATACGATTCAGGATTTCCGCGAAACAAAATGAAATGAAATGGCGGTTGCCAAGAGATTATATTTAATATTCTAGAATCTTGAATAAGAAATACGAATTCATTTAAATAGGATAAAAAATACCATTTTTACTTTTTGGAGTACCTCAAGTGGCAAGCAGCTTTAAGCAACTCTAAATACTTAGTAATATCAAAAATTTACTCAACTGAATATGGGCTAGTATTTAACAGGACTACATAATACTATGTGTTTCTTTAAAAATGTTATTCGAAGTTAAACTATCAAATGATTTTGGAATCTCGTAACCAAATATCAAAAAAGTCTCGAACCAATACTCTGTAATGTGTTACTAGATAACAATAGAAGCAGAGAAACAAGGAGAAAAATGTAGCTGATTTGCAAAGAAATATCAAGGAGATAAAGTAGATCAGCTAATTTGATCTGCATAAAGTTCCAAGGGAAGATACGGTGTAGACTTCTTCGAAAGAACAAACTGTGGATACTGCGTCGTCAATGCCATAAATTTGTTTTACTACAGGTGAGTCCCTCACCATATTAAAATGTAAATCACACGGCCGATTTAATTTCAGGCTTGGCGAAGCTTAATGTGAGATTTTAAGTCAAAAGCACCCGCGAGAAATGTTCTTGTGGTGAACGTCGAATGCATTGATAATTTGCAAAGCATCTGTCAAGTTAAATAAATCCGACTGGAGCTGGAGAACGCCGGCGTTTAGGTTAATGTCAAGTAAATTTTACTCGAACAGAGGTGAAACAAATTATAAATATACGTTATGATCAGTGATAATTTTCTGGATTAGAGTAGTAGATTCCTATTATGTTGGTCTTGGGTTTAAATCCAGTCGCACTACTTTTTTCGTATAAAATTAAGCTCCTTTTAAGAATAACTTCTACATTGCTGTAACGGCGAAGCAAATTATCTTTAAAATTATATTTATTAATTAAGTTTAAAGTTTTCTATGACTTTTTCTGAGTTTACTAATGTTACTTTGTTAGGGTGGCAGGATCTAGAATGGACTTTTTTCATTCTGAAAATAAATTTCTGTGTAAAAATAGAATACAAAAGTGCTGAATATAGGACCGTTAAAAAATTTCGGTTCAATACTAATTCGACTCGACATTCAACTTTGATGCATACATCAAAGTTGTTTAATATGTGGGAGAAAGAGCTATTGACAGTTAATGCAATGGAGTTGACAAACGGGTGCAAAGTTCGATGTAGTAGCCATATCACAGGTTGAATAATAATTTCAATCACAAATTAGTAGAACTGTTAACTATTGAACAAAAAACGCGTTCGCTTGTAACTTAAATTCAGCAGAGCATTTCTCCGCAGCTAGTTGGCTTCTGCCCGAGGCGTCGTGTATTACCCCCACAAACAAATTGCGTTACACTGCTGACCCTACAATATTTATACTGAACATCCCCATTGAGAGGGTTCTTATATATCCGGATACTTTTCAGAAATCAATATCAATACGGATGTAAAGTATTTTTCGTATTACTTTGGAAAATAACATTTGCATTACATACCCACAGGATACCTATTCTTTCCGTATCTTGTATCTTTCCGTATCGTTGTCTTCACGATCATGATCATTTTAGGTATAATCATAATTATTAACGCATAATGTTGATTATTAATTGTGCAAATCAATAATAAAGTTGAAATATTAATGCACAATATTTATCATTTGAATCTGAAGACTATTTCAATATTACAAAAATACTTAACAATTTTAATAAATATTTTCGACCAAATGAAGTTCACGATGTCATTGGAGTTGAATCTTTTTTATCTCTTTAAGACTTTATCTGAATGTTACAAGTCAGGAGAGTTAAAATGTTAATTATGATGATGCGGAATAATGTACTATGAAACAGCGAGTAAAACTTTCTAACACCCTTTTACATTTATTACCATCATCGTCGGCTAATCTCACGCCATTATTGTACATAGGCCTCCCCTAAAAGCGCTATTACGTTTTTTCCTCGGCTTGCAATCTATCAAGAAATATAACATTGTAAAATTACATGGATCGTTTGACATTTAATACCTTTCTGACCTAATTGTCTTTCTAAAATATTCTTTGCCTGCCAGAAACTCACACGAAGATCAGTTCTGTTGTTGTGACGATTAGTCTGAACCAAAAAACGGGCAGAAAAGAAAGTGATCATAAAATAGCGAAAATATATATTAAAAACGTAATATCCAATAATTTATTAGGATTGATAGCACTATAAGTCTACAGAATTTAAGGAAAATATTGTAGTATATGAATCCCTTAATCTTTCGACTTGAACTTTACTTACTGCAGTTGCTGAAGTCAGTGATTCAGTTAGACACCTGAGGAACTACTAGTAAGTAGAAACTTCGAACTTGTCTGAGCAATCGTAAAGTAAGTTTCAGGGGATCAGCAATTTACTTAGACCGCATTCGAAAAATAAAGTTTGCACTGAGTGAAATACGTGTATATGGATTTAATGGTACAATTAAAACTGCACGCCTGTAATCCCTGAAGGGATAGGCCCTCTGCCTATCCCTTCAGGGATTACAGTGTAGTACACTCTCACGTTTCCCCCGTTAAGTTTAAGTATCATGCAATAGGTGATGAGCCTATTGCCATACACCGGGCACAGAGCCAGACTCCAAGACACTACTAGGAATTTAAATTTAGAAAATTCCAATAGTAAATGGTACAAATGTAATGATTTTGCAAGTTTTCAAAATAGATTTAAAGTAGAAGTTAATTACGTAAACAGTAGAACGATAAAAATAATCGATGACGCAGGCAAGGTTGAAAATTATGATGTTTACTTTCGATTGTTAGGTGGATATTAATTTTGTCTTTCATTTTTAAACGTAGCTGAAACGTCGCTGAGTAGTAGATAAAAGGAAGAAAAAACTCAATTCACAAAAGTGCCAATCGCTTGTTTATCGAACAAAGCGCATGATTTTTGACTGAATGTTGAATGGGACCGGTGCTCTGTAAGAGAGAGCGACTATTGAATTCAAGATCCTTAGATACCATCTCTATTCTAAGCATGAGCCCCGTAATTTATTCCACGTCTCATTATTACTTGTTTTCTTATTATTCCAACTAGACAAGAATCTTTTCCAGACCTTCTGAAGCGTTCCTAGTTAAAATTCCCAACGGATCCGCCAGTGTTCATTGCACTGGTTTCACAATCTTTTTCATTCAATTTTATGGTTTTGACACGACGATATGAATTTTAAAAAATTCGCATTTCACCTGCAGGATAAAGTTGGAAAATGTTGGTTTTTGATTCAATACATTGTGTTTCTTATAAGATTGAAATGAAATGCTTGTATTCTGTTGTTCATGCTCGGCTCCGAAATTCGTTTTGAACGAATGTTTCTCTTTTGCAATTTACGCCGTTTCTTTTGACATACATATTTGGACCAAATATTCTCCTATTTGTTTTTTTTTATGATTGGAGCAGATAAAGTTGTAAATACATATTTTTATGACAACATAACATGACCCCGAGACAAAGAGTAAGATTGATATTCATTTATCTGATAATAATTCGTATCGTGAGAGAATTAGTGATAATCGGATATGTCATGCCACATGACTTGGATATGACTGGAGATATTAATAAGTATTTCCGATATGTGTCTTTGCTAAAATAAGACGTTACACAAGTTTTACAGTACTTATAAATGAGCAAATATAGTGGGGGCTGTGCAAGTCTGTTTACGATTTTAACTTTTCAATACTAATCAGCTCAGGTATATAGACCTCATTGTGCTGTAAATCAAATACTCTTGCGCAAGTACCTATGGTTGTGATTTGTACTTGTTGATATACACATTTATGTCCACCATTGCTGCAGAGCAGGTTAAAGGTATCAGTATTATAAGAAATATACCACAGATACAGTTTATTTAAAGGACTATTTTACTATGATTCGTGAGCATTTATGGTTGGTATGTTGGAGCACACATGGTTATACATACATATATGTATGTACCGGCTTAACTCACTTACGATTTTCAGGAAAGCTAAAAGCTTCAAGGAATGTGTTCAGTAACTGATTGAGACAGGTTGATGTTAATGATGACGTGTTTGATGAACGTACTACTGGTATTTGCATAACTTTACGCTCTACATGGTTAGCGCGCGGCAAAACGGCATACGCCTTAAATTTTGCCTGTCACACTGCGTCAACACATACGCATAAACGTATTATGTGTATTTACAAACTATAACGAATGAATTCATGCAGCCATCGTATACAATGTCGAGCTGGGTGAATGCAATTTTGAATGTTCAACGCTAATGTGGCATTGTTTGTATTGCAAACGAATTAACATGGGATTTGTTAGAACGGCTCAAGCGTGTACGTTTGTTCCAACAACAGCGAAATTGAGCGTGTTATTCATTATCGTTCATCGCGAAACAGCTCAAACAGTTACGTCCTTTTCTCTAAGCAGCTCAAATAAGGTTACATCTTTTTCTCGAAGGAGTTTAGGTAAATTTACATTATTTTCCGAAGCAGCTCAGACAAAGTTATATCGCTTCTTCGAAGCAGCTCCGACAAAGTTACATCGTTTTTTCGAAACAGCTCAGACAATGCTACGTTCTTTTTTGCTAAAACGAAGTTACGTCATTTTTTCGAAGCAACTCAGACAATGTTATGTACATTTCTCGAAGCAAATTTGACAAGGTTACAAGGTTTTTTTGAAGCAGTTCAGACAAAGTTCCACCGTTTCTTCGTGGCAGCTCAAACAATGTTTTCTCCTTTCCTCGAAGCAGCTCAGGCTTGTCAATATTTATGACACAAATAGGTACATGCTGTTTATATGCCCAAAAACAGGGAAAAACATGGAAACATCCATATAAGATAGCTATAGGTGAATACCATTAGAAAATTACTTTTCTGCGGTTGCTAAATTTAGTATTTGACATAAAATTTTATAGATACTTGATTTTACGCTGCAAAAGTAAATATAGTCTTTTTATACGTTTTGGCTTTACGCGTGTGGTGAGTTTGTTCGCTGTAAGTATTCACGGGCATGTCGAGTACGTGATTCTCGCGCAACTGAAAACATCATGGATCATACCACCGCGCGAGAGAGTTTCTAACTAGTTCCTATATCTTCAACAAAGTAGCGAATGATGTTAATAACTGTGATTCGTTGTCCATCGTGTATTTTAGGCGCTTTGTTAAATTTCCTCAAATAGTAATCAAATTACCAATCTATACGCTTACATTTGTACTATGCATTTATTAAGTCTCAAGTATGTAAAAAATGTTAATAGTATAATATATGAATATTTATTATAAGCTAGTTATATGTGTATAAAAGACTTGCATTATTAGCAGAATTGGAAAAATTTTGATATGAACTTTTTTGATAGGTACGGTTTGGTTCAAGTTCAACCGAAGAGAGTGAATAAATACGGCCAGCCTGGCAGTTAATCATTTGTTCTTATGATTTTATAGTTTGATATTTGATGTTTAAAGTGTTTGACGATACATTACGAGTGGCTTGTAATCGTAGA
>DWMG01002895.1:0-12579 GCA_018244855.1 Elbella merops
ATATTTGTACCTTTGATACTTTTTGTTTTCTTCTCTATTACATAAAATATTTTTTTAATACCATAAACAGCTTATAGAATGTTTCATGTATGAACTAATTACAAATAAGTGTAACAGTTAAAACAAAAATACTGAACCTAATTATTCCATACTTGTACAAGAGATTCTTCTGTATTTCAATTAATATTTTAAGAAACCTATTATTAATAGTTTATTATTATGATCAGTAAAACCCAACAAATATTACAAAGAGTTATCTTTGTTGTTCTTTTATATTATTAGTTAGACTATGACTGTGTAATATTTATTTAGTGGGACAACATATAAAACTTTTTTATAATAACTCTATCAAGACAAATAGGCCACAAAGAAGTTTGATTTGTCATTGTTATTTGAGTATCATTGTTATATAAATATAATATCTTATAATATGGATATTTTTTATTCTGATATCCTTCAATTCTGATATTTTCTAATACTGATATTTGCTAGTTAATCTACTACTTTTTGAATGTACATTCTGGTTTTCAATGGTTTTCATGTATAATAATATTCCACATAGATTAATAATAGTAGGTTAATAAATCATTTAACTGACACATAAAAATAAAATTTGCATAAAAAACTTTCAAGCTTATGATAGGTATATTATTTTTTAATTTTTTATCGTAATTATTTGTTTTCTACTTTATATATTCAAAACTGTACATTTAATAGAGTATTAACAGATCTATAAACCTATGCTTTCTATATCATATCCTCCTCTTTTTGCTTTATCTTAGATTAAAATAAACCATTCACTATTCAAATATAAACGTTATGACAAAATGTTAAACAAATATTTCTATAATTAGTTTTAACGGGAGGTTAAGGAAGTAAATCTTAATCAGTAAATTGAAATATAATGTATCACCCACGTCTAATAGAGAGGATATTATTAATTTAAACGTCATACTGATGTGTAGGCGTTTGTTGATAAACCTTTGCGTAACTTACGGGCAAAAAAAAACTAACGCTCTTATTCACATTAGGGTCGGGTACCTGAATAAGACTCCGAAGACGAAGTTGCTGGGTTGTAAGTGGGGTCCACTCCCTGCATCTTGGCCTACCAAACATTTTTAAATTTCGAACACAGTTCAACGTACACACCCAAACCTTAGACAATACTAAAAGTACACTTTATATAGCTAAAATCATCTCATATTCCATAGCAAAAAAATATTCCACCACAAAAAGCTTTCATTAAATTATCTCGTTATGAACATAAATAAAAAGGCATTGTTCAGCTGACTTCTATCTCATCATTTCGCTGTCAAGTCATGTCAAATTTATGAAAATGAAGTTGCCATATGTAAAATTCGAAGTAGTAAAATTGTTAAAATGGAGCATTAATTGGAAACTTAAATTATTAATCGAATACCATATTATGTACTAAATGTTTATTGTATATAGCATTTATTTATTACTACGCAGAAACATTTTATTTATTTTTATATATGACCATGCTTTTAGCGACCCAATTAACAAAGGTAAGTTTTGCGTTCAAAACAATAAAATATTTATTTATTAACTGTACATCTAGATCTGATAACGCAATTTACATTTCAGCCTTCCATTCAGAAGTGCTAGAGCTCAAATCCTGACAAGAACTTTCGATTAAGACTTTATATTTTTATTATTCAAAGTTATTATTTGTACCTGTAAGAAGACTTGATAGGATAGGAAATACTATGCTTTAAACATGGCAATTATATGGCCTTATACCTTTTCAATTCCAGTGGTGATTCGTGCCAAGAAGTGGAATGATGTAAAGATCGGGTATGATGACATTAATGATAATTACAACATTTGGCGAAACCATTGGTGATGCCGCAATAGTATCGTAGAGTTTATGAGCTTTATTTTTAATGAAAGTAGGTAGATTAAGCATATTCAATTAACGTGAAGTAAATTAACCTTACGAAATATGATTAAAAAGTCTGAAATTCAATTTATGATATCAACTAGTGACGACAAAATGTTTTTATTAGTATTTTTTTTATGTATCATACCAACATGAAAGTTGCATTGTTTTTAATTGTTGGAGTTTTTTACGTAATAAGGATTAGTGTAAGAATTTTGAAAATTATGTTGATACGTCACGTAAAAACAATTTTTTCTCTCTTATTACCCGAGCTTTGAAAAATTTTATCATCAGCATTTGGATTACCACTGGTGGATATAGGCCTCCGCTAATCGGCGCCACTCCTTTCGATCTTGTGCCTTCCGAATCTAAGTAGCAGCATCTCGCTCTCTTCTTCAGGTCGTCAGACCATCTATTATGATAGCAAACTACCCTCCTTTACCGAGACGTGGCCGTCACTGGACGATAAATTTACCTTCATCTTACTCACTAAAGTACTTATTGTTACATGCAACTCATTCTGATTTGTTAGTTTAAATAACAATGCAAATTGCGTGTGACAGGGTGAATTAAATAACAGCAAATGTAAAGGCAATTATATAAAAATCAAATAGGAAGAGCGGAAAGTTTCAACGGACAGTATTCTCTTAATTACTATCCAGAACATTGCACGTCTATTAGGATTTATCCTTTTATATTAATTAAAAGTTATTGAAATGGCTTTACGATTTAGCGCGCTGATGAATTTGCGGCGAATATTTATGAAGTGAATGATGCAGACAAAGAGACAGCAGACGAATATTTTTCTAGGAATAAAGCAGAGGTATTATGAATATCTATATTATCTAGAGATATTGTTGTTGTAAAATTTTGAACAAACTGTGTTTTCGAATACTTTCTAAATTGTTTTTAATACTTAAATATCTTTGACCATTCTTTGATATAGTGGTTGCAAGCCCAACTACTGAACAAAAAGTCAAAAACAAATACAGGCGTGATGTAATGTCGTGACTTACGTAAGGGCAACCTGATTTTGACTGCACGTCATTCGTTTGCACATTATATTACATATACAGTATAGTACATATTATATTACCACGTCAATAACTTCACCGGGTACATAGAGAATGCTGATTGCCGAATGTCTCAATCCTTACCGACTTGACGTGCTTCTTCTATATTCATAACTCTCTCTATACGTTGCTTTCGAAGAATTTAAAACGTAACACGCCATTGTAATGTTATTTATTTATTATTTACAAACACAGAATGAACAATACGAGATTGAAAAAAAAGCGGGAAATCTTTCTGATCTTTTCGCAACAAACCCTCATAACGTCTATCCCGACAAGTACCAAGACTTCAGTCGAAGATTTGTCCCGCAGTATCCTTACAAACATGCGTCGGTGAATATAGTTTAAATTATTTATATCTATTGCTTTGTAATAAAATATATGTAGGTATATATAAACATTTTATTAAAGGAAAAAAAAAATCACAGAGATTTTAATTTATGTAACGTTTGTAATGCTTGGTTTTACCGTTACCAAATTGCTCGACTTCACAATTTTTTACTTTTTATCCAACAATTGTATACAGGTTTTAGAAAAAAAGTTTAGTAATATATAATTGTTCTATTGTAATTTTAACCTTATTGGATATACCTAGCTAAAACTTATATCGCCTTTTACGAAGTAAGTATTTTTAAAATTTAAATAATCAATAAATATTTTTTTATTAGAATGCACATATAAATGAGGACGAGGAGGCGGAAGAAAGTCTGGATAAAATCGTGAAGGTAAGGCGTCCTTATTATTAACACATATCTACTTAAATACATTTTTAGATAATCATCGTCATCAGCCTACTCCCGTCCATAGATGGATATAGGCCCCTTCAATAGCATTCCACTGAGCTCGGTGTTCAGCACGTCGTATCCAAACACTGCCAGCCACTTTGCGTATATCGTCACTCCATCTACCCTGAGGCCATCCTACGCTACGTTTGCCAAGGCGTGGTCTCCACTCCAGAATTCGTAGGACAAGTGTTAGTAGATTAATAGGATAATAATTAATTTAATATTTTAGATAATATTTGAAATAAATAAAATAACTAATCTCGCCTATCGTTTATGACAACATTTATTTGTGTAGATGTTTCATCATAATTACTCATTTTCAGGATTTTCAGGAAGAACAGACGGCTGATAGTCATTTAAAACCAGTAAAGGTATTGACTTGTCTCTTGCCATTCAATTTAATATTAGTTTATATTTTTCAGATTTTTTCCCATACCTACAAATTTAAATACACTTTTCTGAATTACACCGCCCTCTTTTTCTTGATAGAAAATACCGTAGGCATTCCTAAAGTGTATTAGATATTCTGAAGCTACTGGAAATCTCGCTAGTAACAGTTTAAAATTTACAGGTTTAAAACATTTCCTTTTAATCGAACGTAACAGTATATAAGCAATTTACTGTTTAACTCCCTTGCTATCGGATAAGAAACGTCGAACCGAACCGTTTTGTTTCATTAATTAATTTTTTTTCTGGCAGGCGCCTCCTGAACTCGTTTTAGCAGTTGCAAAGCAATCTGCATTACTTGAAGCTTCTAAACCAATAAATCCTTCGGAACATGGAATTAAAAAGGACATTCTCCGATCAGGGGTAGTATTTTTTTTGATAATTTCCATCACTTTTTTTTTTTCAACGCACTACAATTCCACTGTTGGAATACAGTTGGAATTCCACTGTTGGTCTGCCACGCTGGCCAAGTGCGGGTTGGCAGACTTCACACACCTCAGAAAAGATTTTTTTTTATAAATTCTAAGGTGTGCAGGTTTCCTCACGATATTTTCCTTCACCGTTAGCACGTGATATTTAAATTTAAAACGCACTTTTGTAAAGAGGTGCGCGCCATGGGTTTGAACCCGGCACCCCCGGAGTGAGGGGCTGAATTCTTAACCACTGGGCTATCACTGCTATGAACTGAAACTATATCGTTCATATTTTACTATATTTATTATGGTGTTACTTTTCATTTGTGGGTATATCGATTTTAGACCAAATATAATGAACCATTTGCCTTCACCACCATTAAAGGTGCTAGACGTTCCGATGTGTTATAAATGGTTAACCTTCTTCGGCAGTAATAAAGCAGTCTTTTTTTTCTAATTTAGTAAATTATGTTCTGTCAATAGCCTACTCCAATAATGTTATTCAAAAGATTTATATTCCTATATTATTGTTGAATATATTCATTGTAAAATATTACTGCTTTGTTGAAACTTGCACGATTCTGTAAACTCAATTCTTCATACTTACATATTTTATATGATTCGCTTGAAAAACTGTATTAGAAGTTAGTAGATTAATCAAAAGTGTATCCCGGTACGAAACTACACAGTTATTTATAGGCAATAGGATTGACCCACGATATAAGATTAATAGAACATTCAAAGTTAGGTACACGAGAAAAGTATGGTAGTAAGAAAAATAAAAGATGTAAGAAAGAGGCCGCCAATGAAACAGTTCTTGCGGGAAATAGCCAAAGTTTGTATTAATGTACTGTTGCGTCTTGTTTCGTTTAGTTTTATCTTTTCGTGTAACGGTTCCTTGCCGGAAATACCCACTTCACAAATCACCACTTACTTTAGGTTTATTTTCATAAACTATAGAGATTATTTTGTCAGTAATTAATTAAAGATTCATATTACCTTTTGCTATATGCATATCTTTGCACTATATATTTTTCTCTATCTTATTTGTAATTTCGTCCCTTTCTATCGCGTTACTACTCTAACATTGATTTTCTACAATGTTTTGTCCTTATCTATACTAATTACATTATTATACTAAATTAACTTTAAGCTGTCGTCGTCCGTAACATTACCATAAAAGCATAAGTAAAATGTCTGCTAAAATATAACCAGTTTTAATAATGGTAAGCACTAGAAAAAAAATACCTAAATAAAACGAATAGGTTTACGAAGAAACTGCGATTGAACCATAATGTAAGAACCAGCATTGTATAGGGATGCTATTTAGCGGCAACAGTTATTTGCTAGACATAAATAATACTTTTATATAAGCGTCCATTTCAAGAATGGTAATATAACAATGGGATCGTTAACCACTTATTGGCGTATGAATGAATCTGAATTTAGATAATATATTTATTTGTGTGTCAAAACTACCAAAATATAAAGTTCATGTTCAGTAAGTAAATAAACCTCGTCACTAAATATAAGCTCTCTCCTCCCTGAATTAAACCGTACCGATTATTCGTATCTAACGCCTACGCTCTCAATACATCCGCTCACGGCTCAACTACGCGGCACCGGCATGGTTACGCGCTGGTGGCTGAGTCGCAGCGTCACCGTCTCCGAGCGCAGCAGAGTCTGGGACTTTTGAGGGATCGTTGGGGCGGGCCGCTACGTTAGGAACGACGTGCTGGAGCGCGACTTAAAAGTAGAGCCCCTGGATGGGTTTGTGGCCCGGCTGGCAAGGCGTCTGTACGACCGAGCCGACAACGGGCCCCATGCCCATCTCAGAGGCTTCGCGCCCTTGCACGCTTGTCCTCCCGACGGCCGCCCGTACCCGCGGGAGCTGGAAGGGTTGGACGATGCAGACTAGCATCAATGGTCGGCGGGTGACGACCACAGACAACAACACCGTCTGACGACGGGGTGAAATCACCAGGGGGCAGTTAACCCCCTGAGACTGCCCGGGTAAGGAGGGAATCCTCGAGGCTCGTAGACTCATACCCAAGCGGCGATATACCCGCCGCGGCCTATGACCGACAAACTTAGATAGATGTGACCAGCGCACTGCCACTTCAGCTTGTTTAATCCTTTGGGCTACGTCGATAACTTTAATATTCGTGTTAATACTGAATTTTGCATCACGTACTGTCATAGCAGGATGGGTTAACTATTTATTTAAATGAAGGAAAAATCCAATTCTCCCCTGGTAGAATATGGTCAGCAGTTGTCTTTAAAAAAATATATGTAATTATTCTCTTGATAAGGTACTAGCGCGTGGCAATTAGCGCTCCGGTAATACCTATAAGAAATTTTATAGACGCTAGGTAATGAAATGTAGTGATTCTTCTGTGGCGTAATTCTTTAATCTCAATGATTAAAATAATGATACGATACGAATTATTTTGTTTGCAAGTTATCTAATAATACATGCAGCTAAATACGATGGAGTATTTGTTATTAATGAAACTTGAATTAATTTAATATTGAATAATTTAGTTTAAAATCACATTGGCGTATTATTTTTATATAGTGGTTCCAGAGTCTCACCAAGCGACAACAAACAGATCTCATTCGTAAGCTTACGATCAAGTTTTTTAATTTAGGATTAATGTGTATATATGTGAAATCTAAACTGATATTGATAATTTTAATTTGAACATGACAAAATTTCAAATTTTAATACTAAAATTATAAATTATTAGTTTTCACTTCTATCGGCAGTCCCTATGACGGTCAATTTTATTTATTTTTTGCTCCCGTATTTTTAAATTCGACCTTATTATTATTCCTCTAGAAATTATAAATTTCAAGGTTAAAATTGTTTCTAATTTTAAAATTTTTCACGAATTATCTGAAACAGTAACAACTACAATTCATTAACTGGTTATTGATTCGACGTTTTCGGCAATTAGATCGATGCATCGACTACATCGACTGATTTTCAAAACATCGGATCGATTCGATGCTGCGATGCATCGTACTATAAACGTAGTGTATTCAATGCATCCTACTTTAGACATAGAGTATATCCAATTCATCGATGTAAAACGAATATCTTAGGATTATCGATTCATGTCAATGTAAATGACAATGACAAATGACAACTTACGACATACTTGATGGAATAGGTCACTGTATGTTGACAAATTGGGATTAATTTTATTAAACCAACGTTTGTTTTATTGTTGTTTATCACAAAAAATATGGACAAATATTGCAGACCAAACCTGCCCAGCCCGCGATGCGTCGCAGAAGATTTGACTACCCTAAACATTGACTATTTAAAGGAACCTCTGATGTTCCCAAGTGGCGATGAAAGGTTACGAGATGCCTACAATAGTTACTTAAATTTCAAACAACTAAAACAAGATATACCTGAACAGCAAGAACTCAACGGCACCTTAGAAAAACTGAATAAACAATTAATGGGCAACATTGAAAACATGAAAAAGCAGCAAGGTGTTAATGAATAAACGCTTAAAGTAAAATATCTGCGATCTATTTATGATACATCAAATTTCATAATTCATCATCATCTGCCTACTCCTGTCCAATGCTGGACGTAGAACTCTCCAATAGCACACCACTCAGCTCGATCTTCAGCTCTTTTGTAACTAACTTTGTGTGTATCATTGCCCCACTTAGCTTGGGTTTGTGTCAACTCTCTAACATGTCTACTGGTGATGGACAGCAGCATCACCAGTGCAAGGGACTTTGTGATCATTAACCTGCCTGCCCAGGGGGGAAATTACAGGAAAATATCTTAAAAGGCATACGCCTACCCTCAATGACACACCTATTTGTAACAGCACCCAGTTGCCCCATTATTCCTATATTTATAATTAATCAGTAAATACCCTTCACTTGTTTAATATTTAACAAATAAATTTCCAACCATTTCAAATGGTTGAGGCACTGATGGCTTTGTAATAAATACTCAACACTTGTAATATATACTCATCATTATGAAACTTCTACATTTTCTATTTGCCATATTTTTGCACATAACTTTATTGGTATTTTTAATCAACACTTTTCTGTATTAGGTACACTGGCCACAAAAAAATCGACCCACCCTTGTTTTTGTAAAAAAAGATTCTTAATTTCCTTTAACAAAATGTTTAATATATTTTTTTAATTCTAATGTTAATATATAGTTTTAGGGATGTAAATAAAGAATGCAAACACAGAAAAAGGGTTAATCATTTAAAGTGATAAAGTACAGATACATATACATACTTAATTCTAGATATTTATATTGCATTGTGTGATGATGTGATTTTTTTTTAAACTTTGCTATGCTTACTTTATTTTAATACGGCGTGTGTTTCCTCCTCTTGCTCTAATAGCTGCTCATAGACGGTTATCGAGTAATCTGATAGGCCTTTTGATATCATCTTGTGGGGTTCATTCTCATTCTTCCGATATGGCAGCTTCCAGCTGATCCAATGTTTCTGGAACAGGATTGTGAGCTCTTACTTGCCTTTTTTAGCTAGTCCCAGAGTTGCTTAATTGGGTTCAAGTTGGGCTATAAGCCGGCCACTGCATAACATAGATTCACACATCTTGAAGATAATAATCCTAGCTACGTGAGGTCTTGCGTTGTCATACATTAATTGGAAATCGTTTCCAATAATCCAGCAAATGGCATCACATGAGGTTCCAGAATGTCTGTGATGTAACTTTCGGCATGCACGGTGAAATTTCGAAAGAAAATCAACACTGTACATCCTATCAAAGAAATGCTCTTCTAAACATTCTAGAATCTCCTCTAAAAGGAACTATTTTCCGAATACCAGCGTAACGTTCTCCAGGTTTGTGCATAATATTACGACAACTGTCGGAGCCTACAAGAGTCATTCAGGTCTTGTTACTAAACATAATTGTTTCCTATTGTGCTAGAGTCCAGTCAAGGTGCTCTCTAGTAATTTCCAGCCTCGCTTGCCGATGGGCTGAATTTTGTGGCTAGCTTGTGTGGTTTGAATTTATGTTTTCGGAGCCTTCTTCGCACTGTATCCTTACTTACAAACACACCACGACTTTACCTCAGCCTACCCTGAAGGTCAACTAAGGAAAGATGCCGATTTTACACAGATGCCAAGCCGTTGAAACGGTCACTATTGGATTTGCGACATATCTTCGTCCAGATCCCGGTCTCCGGTGGTACTCTTCCATTTCTAAAACTCGACTGTGTATCCTTCGTATTGCTGATCGACTCCGATTTAATCTTCTTGCCACATTTCGCTGACTTATACCTTCACGGGTGACGATCACAACTGGAGCAGCTTTTGCATGGGTAGTATCTATATTTTCGGTGTAAGGCTCTAAGGAAATAATACCAAACAATAATTTAAAAAATCAGATTAAATAAAATCCCCAAAATGATGTTTGCTAGATAAAAGTTTATTAAAAACTTAACAGGCAATTTCCACATAAATTGTCAGTAATACTTAAAAGATTTTCATGTAGGCACATAACAATTTAGAAGATCTAAAACGACGTTATATGTTTGCACAGATTCTTGTATAAAATCAAATAGCAAAAAGTAATCATTATGTAAAAAAAAAAAAGAAAAAAAATTCGAAGGTGTGTGAAGTCTGCCAACCCGCACTTGGACAGTGTGGCAAACTGGCCTTAACCCTCTCAATGTGAGAGGAGACCCATATCCCAACAGTGGAATTATAATGGGTTGATTATATTTCATAATAATTATGTAATTGCATAAGTAAGATAATACCTTTGTTAACAAAAAGTATGGTTTGAAACGATTTTTTGGAGACCAGTGTAAAATAAAGATCATCAAATGTATAATTATCCATTTCGGTATGAGAATCGAGGGCAGATATACTCAAACAAGAAGGACTGTAAGTTGAAATACTGGTTAATAAAAACTTTTTAATAAAACCACATAAAATCAAATTTATTTTATTACACTGCCTAGCTTAATAAGTTCTTCCTTTGACACCAAGCCCAAGTGATGTAAACATACTAAGGCTGCACCTTGCTCAGCAAATTTTTTGTTTTTCTCCCAGAATGAAGATGTATATTTCTTTCCTTCGAAACACAAAATGGTACGAAACAGCTTCTCAAACTGTTGAGTCTCATAGATGGGTAACTTGTAACCATTTTTGGCTGCCCAAGTATGAAGTTGAGACTTTGGTAAACTTAAATCATTGAAATTGGCACGGATAAAACATACCTGAAAATACATTATCAATTAAAAATTGGATGCCACAGTGTATTTGCCATTTAACTTGTCATGCAACAATGTGGTGTTAAGGCATATGATATATATGCTTTCATCATCAGCCTACCATCGTCCACTGCTGGACATGGCACGCCACTGAGCTCGATCTTCAGCTCTTCGCATCCAACCACTGCCAGCCACTTTGCGTATATGGTCACTCCACCTAGGTAGCTGGAGGGCGTCCTACGCTGCGTTTGCCAAGTCGCGGTCTCCACTCCAGAACACAACTGCTCCAGCGGCTATCGGTTCTGCGACACATATGACCAGCTCACTGCCACTTCGGCTTGCTAATCTTTTGGGTTATATCGATAACTTTAGTTCTATGTGCAGTACAGTACGGCGTTTACAAAATGGTGCCAGCATAATCATCTGTCACCCATATTGTCATTTTATAAATGCCGTAAGACTTATGACCTGATATTACAATACCCATAGAGATATTATATATAGAGTAGGGAAGACATACGGCTGCCTGTAAGCGGCAACCTCCGACGGTTAGAAAGAGAGAAATTATCGCAGTAGCTTTATCTATCTCTCGCTATCTCACCACTGACGCATGCGCAGCAAAAGAACAGCTTGTTTTTCAAATAATGAAGTCACGCTATCGATACCTGTGCGTACGCTATTGAAAAGAGACAGGTAACCTCATTTGCTTTGTTTTTTTTCGATGGACATATTTTATGCTGGCTCCCCTACTCTATATATAATATCTCTATGACAATACCTTCTTTTTCTGTTCTGTTTAGGTAACCTAAAACATACATACTAACACAACTCGGATAGGAATTAAAGAGCGTAATTGTAACAATAATAAACGCCATTAACGAATTAATAGCTAGTTAATAATTTAACTAAACATTCCCTTTGAATGACGCGGCCTTTCGGTCACGATATCATCGTACTCACCTTTACTTATGTGTATAATATTTCTAGATAAGCTTAATTCTAGCAAAGTGAGTTCATTCTCAAGGCTTACTTTTAACGTAATCACATGTTATTAAAGGCTATAAGAGTATTAAAGGCCAGCTTGTAAGCTAGAATAAAAAGAAATATACATATATTTATATATATATATATTTTTTTAAATTGTCAGCAAAACGTTGAGTTTAGTTTAATTCACGATGTGGCGTCCTTTTTTATTTGTATATGTATATTAAATACATATGTATGTACATAAGATGTATTTATATAAAAGGTCTATCAAACAACCGAGTGACCGAACCAAGAATAATAGTAGGTATATTAGATACCTGTAAATTGTAGTGAGTAACTTACATTTTGGAACAAGTTTTGTCCTTTAAATCACTTTTATACAGGTTTATTTAGTAGGGATTTTTGTTTGGTGTTTCAGGGAAGGACATCACCCACAAGTTGTACTCGGTGAGTGAGGGACTGAGCGCGGCGGGCGGCGAGCACGAGGGCTCGGCAGCACACCTGACGCGCTCGGCCAGCGTGGACGCCGTGCACGAGGGCGCGCGCGGCCGACTGCGCAGCCTCGCCTGGCGCGCCAGATCTACTAACATACGAGGTATTTAGCGTTGCATTTTATTTTGCACATTGTGCCAGAGCTAACATTGGGACTTCAATTTTTTTTTTTTTTTTTTTTTCAACCCTTTACAATTCCACTGCTGGAATATGGGTCTCCTCTCATATTGAGAGGGTT
>DWMG01002896.1:0-12579 GCA_018244855.1 Elbella merops
GGTTCGGAGTCTGGATATGTGCCCGATGCATGGCAATAGGATCACTACCTATTCCATAGTGGGACGTCAACGTAACCGGTGAAACGTGGGAGTGTTTTGCATTCTTCTGCCTTCCTCTTCGGGGATTACAGGTGTGAAGTTACGTTTCTTGAATGAATTAGATTTTTATTTTTGTAGATAGACAAAGCCAGTCGTATGTACTAGTTTTCTTCTATTATTCTGTTGACACAATACAGTTACATTAACAGTAGGTACATAATAGTAATGTGGGAATGGAGTCCACATCCTAGGGCTCAGCAATCAGAATCACTAACGATTGGAACTGTTGTTCTAGCCTTTGGCTAGATAATAAACACATTAAGAATGCAATTATTATATTAATAAATCAACGCCACATACATATGTAGAGAGAAGCATTATGTAAATAGATCTATATATTACTAAGTGTAGCATATGTAAATACTTTAAAATATGTAGACGCGACAAAAAATAGCAATTTAAATATTGTGGGTAAGGATTTATAGCCTTCATTGTACACCCACATCCTTTTCTGTACATCTACGGAAATGTCAAGCATCCTATGAATCCTGTCGCATTAACAACTTAGAAAATTATGGTGATTGTAAATTATGAGTAATGTTACACTGATCTACTTATATAGACGGCTTTCAAATGCATGTCTGGACATGGGTGATATCATTCTGAATAAATTGTACGGATGTTTTGTTTAATATGAATTTGTCAAGGTCAGTATGTTGGATGAGGACAATAACAATAGATTGATTTGAAATATTTTCTTGTAGTTTCCATCTTAAAAATTTTATATCCACATAAATTTGTCTTAATGTACATGTGTATGCCGTGCAGGCGTTGATAACCTATTCAGAAGATGCGATTTTCTTCTCAGACATGTACATATATGTGTGATGTATATGTGCGATCAAAAGTGTATTCACTATGTATGAAATTAAGATCGCCGTAAGTAAGTACATATATAATGAAATTAATATGTAAAGTTTATTAGCTGTTTGGTCACCACAATACTAACTGACCAGTGTAGGATCTGAAGGCTCTTTAATAAGTACTGTTAAGACATTAACATAATTAATAATAGTATCAACGAATAATATATTATTAAAAACAACACGCGACTCATTTCATACCACTATCAGATAGCCTCTCAGTGATTTGTGAGACTGATATCTTGGTTTCTGTATATCGGTAAACTCTTTGTAGTGAATCTTAGATACTGTCCTGTTTTTTTTATTACAGATCTGTCTTTATTATATGATAGGCTAGCGTTTGCCCGTGATCTCACTTGACCGAAAGCACAGGTGGGTCCTAAGATGGAGCACGCATGCTCAGGAAGAATGTATTCACCCTTGTCAAGTTCGAAGTTATATGTGTTCGGGAACACAGACGCCGGCTAATAGTAAGAGCTAACTGATAGCTGAGTACCGTAAATGTCCCTTGTTCCTTGCAAATGTCCCTTGCAAAGGGTACCCGTCACTCAAAAGTAGTCTAAATCAAAGACCGTTTATGATGTGGCGTATCAGGGCAGAGAGGGAATTTGAAAGCGAACCCGTGGTTGTAAAAAATGACGTAACGAGAAACACCGTTGTGTTTTAGTCGGTTGAATCCCGAGATAATCCACTTTGATTCCCGCGGTCCGAGGTTGTCCATGATGGATATTCCCACGTTAAAAAAACCAAATCTTATAAACGCAGATAGAATCTCGATTATATATTAGCGATTTTAGGATATGATCGCGAAAGAAAAACGCGCGAACAATCTGACCAATTTTTGTTATTTTTAAGAGCGACATTTCCCTGTTCCACTTTTTTTTTTGCAATACAACGCATGTGAGTTGAAGTAATTATTTAAACCTTCAAATGTTACGTTTCTATTGTCTATTTTGAGTAAAACACTAATTTTAGTCAGTGGTCAAATTGTTATTGTTACTAAATACCTACTTTATCACTAATTATATGAACGATTAATGTTAATGACGGATGTAGAAGAAGTACAGCACGTTTGTAAGGATAGAGATGTTTGGTATTCGGTGCTTTCTACTTACTTCGTAAAGGACCTGGCGTTAAGCTATATACATATGCATGTATGGATGACTAAACGGATTAATATTTATCTTATGATATAATGTCTTTGAATAAACTAACCTAACATATTATAATAATCGACCCATTATAATTCCACTGTTGGAATATGGGTCTCCTTTCATATAGAGAGGGTTAAGGCCATAGTCTGCCACGCTGGCCAGCTGCGGGTTGGCAGATCATATTATAGATCAAATTCTGTAGTATCAGATCAGATATTCTTTTACTAATAAATATTTTGTAATGGACACTCAGTTTAATTGATATAATACAAATCACTAATCATCTCAATCTCAATCTCAGTACTGTTACTAATATCATGTATGATTCAATTTACAATTCCGTTCTCACATAAAAACTTGTTTTTGTATAACACAATTACAAGATTAGGTATTTACCTACGATTACATAAATTACGGGTGTATTTTAATTATTTAATTATAATTCACAATGAATTAATCAAAAATTCCGCATTAATTGTAACCGGTAATTATTTTAGAAAATCTAACGGAAATTAATTTATTTATAAAATTTTATTGAATTGTCTTTATAACCTTTAAATTATCATTTTTAAAAGATTATTTTACGGAAATCTATTGTCATAAAAACAATGTGAAACTATTTTGCAACTATATGCCAGCACGCGTTAAAAAATTAAAATACAATCCGTTTTATTTTCCACTTCCTTTTATTTCCCACTTCCTTTTTCAATATGCAAGATTTCAATTGCGTACAATATTAATAGATATTACGAATCATCGCTTAGCTTTAAAAAGTAGTTTTATGTTAATTATAACATTATACTCGTATTATATATTAAGCCGAACACAGGGCGCGATGGCGCTCATTGGGGAGGCCATGTCCAGCAATGGACTGAGATAGGCCGATGACCACGATGATGATAATGCTATCATTGGAACAACTTCTTCGTGTAATATACATACAATAAATGTATCTCTCAGTATAAAATTAATATCAGAATAACGTTATGCACGATTATATTTTATTGTGACAACTACTCGTACGTAATGTTCTACAGTTGCCAGGTTATATAACCGACTTGTTAAGAACAACTGTAAACGCGTAAGATGAATCTAGAAATGCGTTAGCGTGTTTATATTTCATAAAATTAACGCAAAACGCTTGATTTGGTTAAAATACAAAGGATGCGCCAGTAACCTGTCGGTGACCAATGTATAAAGGCTTTTTCACACTAGTGCGGCAAATAAAGTAATAATTAATATACAAACCTATGATTTTATTAAAAAAACTTTAACTGTTTCTTTAAAGCACATAGCTTCAGAGCTAAACCCCGATTTGATTTACGTTAATTGTCTAAAATACTTCGCCTAATCTAAGATATTGTTTGTTTCAATCTGAATATCTTTTTAAGTAGTCTTGTAATGTTGAGTAGCATGTATGGTTTGAAATGACAGACAAATAGGTTCGAATAAACCCTTCATACAAAAAATAAAAGTAGAATTTTAATAAATCAGTGAGTAATGTTGTCGATTAGGTATAATAATAATAAAAAATATATGGCACGATATGAAAAATACTTACGTAACCGTACCTTATACAAATCAGCTGGCCTAATTACCAGGCGCCTAACTTAGTAAGCCAATGTAAACGCAGCCTAAAAACATTGTAGTACGACCAAGGACGAGTTCCTGAGTGGGGTGCTCCCTGAGAATCCGAGCGTTGAACGAACGATAATGTCAGATAGTTTCGCGTCGGAGGCGCGACCGCTCGAGCGCTCGATCTATCGAACGAACGTTATATCGAAAAACAATAATCACTCACGAATGTACAGTGTTCAACCAAGTGACATTTGTTCCGTTCCTTTACCATCTATTGTTCTATAAGTGACATTCCGTTTAACATAATTTTTATTTAAGCTTTGATAGTTGAAGCGAAGCGTAAGTGAATGTTTATTGTTATTGAAGTTCGCGCTTCTAGTGTTGGACCGATTCTGAATTTAATGCCTATATAGGTCAGAAACGTCATGATTTAAGATATTGCTCATTTAGTAGGTACAAGAAAAACATCGGCCAATTATTCTGACATCGGTTTGTTGATTATTAGGGACACAATATAAAATGAAAATATTATAAATTACAAAAAAAAATAGGAAATGATATTTTAATGGCAAATGACTTTTAGGTCAGGTTAGTACCCAAAACAATTCGACAATATTTTTAATACCAATTTCTTAACGTAAAGACCAAAATTTTATTATAGAGAATTAAAAATGCTAATCACTTTCGTGGCGTAAATTTAAATATATTCTAATAAATTACCAAATTTTATTTTCCAAATTTACTATTTAATGTATACTAATTTACTATTTAATGAGTAATAATAACACGAGGCATTTAGTAATTATTTAGTGAAATAAATATTTGTAATTTAAATTATAATATAATCAATTCGTGTCATTGTGCAATTGACAATGTTGCAAACTTAGTACAGGTAGTAAAAACGATCAAGACTTAATAGCTTAAGATGTGAGCGACGACTACTTAGATAATTAATTAAAACTAATGAATGTATAAAAGAGTATTTCTTGTGTGTGTGATTGATTTCTTTGTTCATCTGCGACACAATCAATCAAATTTTTGCTAATTACGACAATTACCTAGAGAATTCTCTTCGCTTGTGCATTGTCAACAGATTTTCTTAAAAAAAATTGATAATACAATACAATGTACAACAGATATGATAAAATCCAGTATGTTTTTGGAAGAGGTCATAGAATTGTTTAGTGTTAGTGGGTCGTGTTAGTCTCATGTGACTGTTGCAGTCGAGATCCTTATTAGTCTTTACTGATTTAGGTACCTATTCATTAGGCCAACCAATTCGACACACAATATAACTTATTTATCAATGTAGAATGAATATTAACTTATAGGTTATCACGGCATGTGTCCTGGGGTTTTAATTTAAAAAATATATTTGCAAATATGATCATATGATTAAAATAAAATGAATTAGGGATAAGGGATGATAACTACGTTTAGACGAGTTTTCAACGAACTTTAGAACTTTTACTGATTGATAATGAGATTTTTATAGTGATTTTATGATTTTTCGATTTATGATTTATAGTGTGATTTTACGATTTTATGACTTTTCGATAAATGTTACCTATTTGTTGTTTTTTTAATCGTATCCTTAACAACAGTTATTTACCGTGTCGACGACTTAAAGTCACGCCTCATATTTACATTGTATTTACTCTCAAAAGTATGGTAAAAACATTGGTTTTCAATTCTGCCGATTTTAAAATGTCAATCTATCTATCTATCTAAATCTAGAATGAAAACTAAATAAAATGGTGTATTAAGTGCCTTTACCCCAAAATGTTATTTTCGTCCTATGAGCCCAGTGGTATGGATATGTACGTAGGTATATAATACAAACATTCATGTAATAGTTCGTAAATTGTTGTTTACTCACGTTGCCGCGTGTATATTGGAAGTTATTTTCTTTCCTATCTTTTAAACTTTTTTCAGTAACGTCCATTATATTGTTAAACTTTAACTTTAAAGGACAGACAGTAAGATATTTTTAATTTTTTTTTTAGAAAGAACGTGCGTTGTAGATTCTTATCGTATTTTCCTCGTTAGATTGTTTTCGTTCACTCAAGTATATTTATGTTTCGTATCATTAACATTTTTACCAAAAATCAAATTTTATTTAACACGTCCGGCTTGGGATCTCATTTGATGGACTTACAGGTCAGGCGTTACAGGAATTTTGGGTAAATAGGGGTAAAACATTTTCCTGTATACAGGATATAATGGTGTATGTAATAAAATGAAGCAACCGATATCGATATTATTAACTTTTATATTTAAGATCAAAACAAAAGAATAATGCTTATTTTCTAGGATACTCTTGAACTTTCCTTCTTTTTTTATGCAAAGACCTTCTTATTTCTTTACGTTAAGAGAAGATATTATCAGTAATTTGAATTTTCTTAAGATTTAACACGCGCGCTAAATTATATTCGCGTAAAGGACGAACATGTAAATAAGAAATTACATACCTAATTATTTACAGTTGATAATCATTTAAAATGTAATTACATTTAAATATACAAACTGAATTGCAGTTTCTTAATAGAAAAACTATTATCAAATTAAAATGTCATGACAGTTCTGTTACAATTGTTTCTAAAAATAAGTAACTAAGTTCCTCTTCACAGACATACTTTTTCTCCATTAACGGCTTCTACATATTTCCGAATGAAACCATTGCATTTTTGACAGTGACGTATGTTCGATCTCTTTCCAGAAGGATAATGACATTTTGACAGTTTTGTTTGACAGTGAGTGTTAATAACACAAAATGATCCGGTTGTACTGTTTGCTGGTGTGTGTGTCTCTGTGTCTCTTCGTCCGGGGAGCTCAGGTGAGTGTTTTCGATTTATTTACGCAATGCTTACGCAATGCAACATTTACGCAATGCTTACGAAAACAAAAAAAAAATACTCTACATATTTATTGAATTCTTTTCTTTTAAATATTTATTTATTTTAATTGTTTCAGTTTGTGGTCTTTAAGTAGATCGATTAATTTTTCTATTTTTATTGAATTTATTTTAAGTACACAGAGTAAAAGCTAAGAAATATATATTTGAACAGTTATACAAGGGCACTACTTGCTCCACACTGAAATGTCTTCCAAGCCCGTTGGTGGAAAGTCGATTGGTATGGTCAACCTTGTGTGTACAGTACATACATTTATACATAATATTTATCTAAAATGTACATAAGATTTTTCAGAAAATACATTTTTATGGCTAAAATGTGTTATTTCAAGGTATTTGGTATATTTACCTAATTAATATTTAATATTTGACGTGCTAACGGAGTTGCTAACGAAAAGCCTGTTTATGACAAAAACTACACAGGGTTTGATCATACAACTGATAAGTATACAATAGTATACCTACTCGTATATATATGTATAATGCGAATGTTTATGAACGCAGGTACCAGACCAAGGTTATATTGACCAAATAGGTCAGATACCGACTGATTGGGGAATAGGAAATGTATAGGGCGTGTATGTATGAACAGATGAATGTAGAATTGGGAGTGTACTACGCTCCTCAGCCTACCCCTTCGGGGATTACAGGCGTGATGTTGTTTTTATAAATATTCACATTCTTCTACATAGAAGAAGCACGTCAGTTCTGTAAAAATAGAGATATGTGGTACTCGGTACTCCTGACCCGCCCCTGACGTGGCGTGATGGTATAAAAAATGTATTAATAAGAGTATACCTACCTAAATTACAATTACCGCCTAAAGATTTTTCTCGTTATAAAGTTTTATATAATATAAATATCTAAACCAAGACACGTTAGGGAAATGAGATATCTGTTATTTTGACCTCTAGAAGTTATCGATCTTGTTTGTCAATACTGGGAGTAAAATATCACTTATGGTTACAGTGTTACAATACCTATATAAATATGTATATATATTGCTTGAACCAGATAAAGTTCACGATTCGTTCTCTCCTTCGGTGTTTCACTGTTACAGCTATTTCTGCCTCTACTTTAAATCCGTTATAATAACAATATTATATAGTATAACAAATGTTACGAGCGAAATTTCCTAACAGATCGAAAGTGTATCGTATTTTTTGGGTGAAAAAAAAGGTATAAATATGAACCGTTATTACGAAAATAAAAAAATGACAGATTAAAAATAAAATAAATATTTGTTAATAAATTTCCTTTGTGTATTTTTCATTACGAAGTCTTCACTGAAAAGTTATGTGAGAACATTTAATTAAAATCAATACGGATATCTATTTTTAAACGTTCAATAATAAAAAAAATCCGCATTGCATTACAGTTCATAACTCCGACTACTTCAGCCTTTCTCAAGTACATATAGTCTCTGGTTTTATTACGGTCTAAAAGGTCTAAAGTAAAAATATTTTTTTTTTCAATAAGCAATGGTTATTTTCCTTATACTTCATGTCATTGCTCTAGATAATTTTTTTATTCGAATAACTCTGTCACTGCCCTAGATACTCGTAGATAAATAAAACCTTTGACCTTTTGTGCAAACAAGCAATACTGCCGATAATACAATGCTAACTTATATTTATTTTTAGTTATTACGTTTTCAACTCTATTATTTACGTAACAAAACACTGAGTAATATTTCAATAAAAGTGACTAAAATCTGATAACACTTTTTCTGTAATAAAAACGGTAAGTACCTACTAATTATAATAATTTTATTACTATTTATCATCGTTGAGAAAAATTCGTTTCACAATAAAATATCTATATTTAAATTAAAGAAGATTTAAATAACCATTTAGGAATTTAATAATGCAGTTTATACGCAATCGAAAGTATAGGTTCTGCTTAGTTCGGGATCAGATATGTGTGAGATTTGTCAATCCTGAGATATTATAGAACTGCGCAACATAAATATTAAAAACGGATCTTCTTCGAACTTTTGAAATGCAAAATGCATAAGTGTCCATAAAACGAGTTTGCATAATTTACATAAAACAAAGTATTTTCTTGACCCTTACGACATGCTGGCTCTATAACTGATCGTATTTCGTAGATTTATCCCAATTACATAAATTATTGAGAACAAGATTAATGTCTTGCTAATAACAGAGAATATTATTTTACATGTAAATAACCTATATAGCAATAAACAAATTTATCTGAATTATATATGCATATATTATTTCATAATTTTTCTCTAATCTACATAAATACTTATATTAAATATCAATGACTTATTGGGATAATGTTGCCATGTGACACGTATAAAAATAATTCTTTATGTTTATTTACAATACAGTTTTTTTTTTGTATTTTACATAAAAATGCTGATTTCATAATGAATATTTATATGAATATTTTTCGTGAACGATGAATACCTTTGTTTATTGGTTTGCTTTATTTTAACGGTGTGTAAATACACATATTAGCATAAGTAAATAAATTTATGTTCATGGCTGGACACAAAGCTCTCTTTCTAGCCGGCGAGGCTTTGTTTTATTCAATTACAATTGCGAACAAACGAAAAGATACTTAAAAACACCTATATAGGTATAGTATAAGCAGTGATAGCCTAGTGGTTAAGAATTCAGTCCCTCAATCCGGGGGTGCCGGGTTCAAACCCATGGCGCGCACCTCTTTACAAAAGTGCGTTTTAAATTCAAATATCACTTGCTAAGTAAGGGTGAAGGAAAACATCGTGAGGAAACCTGCACATCTTAGAATTTATAAAAAAAAAAAAAAATATTTTCCAAGGTGTGTGAAGTCTGCCAACCCGCACTTGGCCAGCATGGCAGACTATGAGACGGAGAGACGGAGACCGGTATTCCAGCAGTGGAATTGTAATGGGTTCAAAAAAAAAAAAAGGTATAGCTTAAAGCAATATTGATCTCCGTGTAAATGATATCTTATCTTAGTAAATATGATTGTCATTTTTAGCTAACAATTATTACAAAATATAACCTTTACCTAGATTTCTTTTACATGGTTTCCGGTCTTGACAAATACTGGGGTATCCGGTCAGTGTTCGTTTTGGATTGAAGTGCGAGCATTAGTCATATAAATGTTATTGTAATTATATTATAAGTATGAATAACATGACATATGACATTGCAAAATGTCTTGACTTGCATGTCCTGGGACCAGAAGCTTAAACATAGTAGCCAGTATGACATAGATATTGAAGTTATGACTTAATTTTATGACTTTATTATTATATTATATATTATATTATGAATTACGTTTAACATTATGTCTAATAAAATATTGAAATTGTATTTTAAAAATATTCTATTCAAATAGCCTATTATTGCTAAAATAAATTGATGTTCTGTCAATACCTGTTATTCTGTTTTTTTTAAATACAAATTAATTTTCTCAAATTGATTTGTTTCTTGTCATGTCATGTCTACCGCACGAAAACAGAATTGGCAAACATTGCTATCAAGTGTGTTCTAGCTGATGGTTAAGTGAAAAATGGACGACCAAAAATGTTTATTAGTTCTGTTAAATTAGGTAAATATTGATTTAAGATTGGAAGCTTTTGCCTAGCACTAGGTCCGGTATTACTGGAACATGTGATAATTAGCTAATAAAATAAATGTATACACAAATTCCGATACATGTATAGTTATTTTAACACGTCTCAAATTAATCATAAACTAGCACAGGAATGTAAATGTTCCAACTATGTACCTACTTAAGTCTATCAATACTGTTTATTATTAACGTCACCCTATTCTTGTGCACTGCTGAACCAAGGCCTCTTGATCCGCGATACTGATCAAATTTTTTTTTTACTCGATACATCGACAAATTGAAAGCATCGAGTTATCGAATAATAGTAGACGTTCACGACCCAATCGATCAAAGATGGCGGGATAAACAATTTCTTTTCACGATTATACAATCTAGCGTTGCACTTAATCGCTGGCGCAAATGTCGTGGGATGGTAACTCTAGAAATGAGTACCAATATTTCGTAACAGCCTGGTTACATTCGATAGCATTGTTAATATAATTTTTCTGTTAACAAAGATCTCAGTCATAACGTTATTATCTAGAGATTATTAAATCTTGCGTCAGCAGTTAACTCTTGGTCAGATAAATTAACGACAGCTCAGCAAGATTGTTATATGGCAATCATTTTAGACGTTAATTGAGCATATGTTTAATGTAATTTAACATGTAACTGTTCGAGCTTCCCATCAGACAATCACGCGGCCGGCCATACGTTTGTCTAATACATCATGAAAAAATTTAACTAGTTCTAGCTGTTTCAATATGTCATTGCCGGTAAATTTTTGGTTCGCAGAAAAAGAGAATTTAGTTGTCTGGATACCTTTTTTACGAAATAGGTGACCGATTTTTCCATGAAACCTAGGACACATTTCTAGGACTTTTTTGTATATACATCAAGAGTCTCCTAAGTAAGCATAAACAATTTATCAGCACCAGGACTGAGCGACCGGCTGATTGCGGTATAGCGCTGCCTAAATAGGCACGGCTAAATGCCCTGGCCGCCGGCGGGCAGCAACGTCGGCGGTGCGAAAAGCTATGCCCTGCGATCTCCTACCCGCATGCCCAGCGTGGACATTACGGGCATAAAGCCCCTTTTGGGAGAGGCCTATGTGCAGCAGTGGACTGAAATAGACTGATAATGAAAATAATAATGATAATGAGGACTGGGTGCTTAAAACACCCCCGTAATTCGACTCGTTCACGAACGACACCATAAAACACTTAATATTCCATTTCTATCATTGCAATACGACGGCAAAAAGTCTCGCTTCGTCTTACATTGCAGAGCGGAAAGTATACTATCATTTCCCACATAAAACAGTCATAATCATTCACGGGGACAATTATCGTGTCGCAAACGTAGTGGGTTATGTAAGCGAGTAAACGCTGTATCCAATTATCCAGCTGATCGTACGAGAACAATAGTATTGCACTTTTTGCGTGTACTACTAACGGGGGAAAGAATGGTCTTAGGCGTCAGGAGGAATAGGGCAGAAAGGCTGTGCGACGACTATGGAACATTATAGGCATTTAACAACCTCATATGACTGAGACTTGCTACGTCACGCTATGCTGTCTCTGATTTTTTAATTTATACCGGTCAGAATGAATGCAACAGTCGATACGTAAAATAAATATTCGTAATTTGCTTAATAATTCAAACGTAACGTCATGCCTGTAATAGATATATGAGTAGAGGAGGCTAGGTAAGTAGAGGAGTTTAGTACATTCCCACGTTTCACCAGTTATGTTTACGTCCCATGGAATAGGTGATGAACCTATTTCCATAAACCAGCACAGATGCAGACTCCGAGTCACTACTAGAAATTCTAAATTAGAAAAATTCCATAGTACTCGACCCGGGATTTGAATCCAGGAACTCCCGATCGGCAATCGCGCTTGATACCCCTCGACCAACGAGGCAGTCTAGTAATAATTCAAGTTATGTAGATATCGGATAAGTAACGATTCCAAAAATACTTTAGAATATTAATCATATTAATATGTCGCGGCAACTCCACACAAGAACATCCGATCTTAAAACCGCAGAGCCTGTGTTATAGTAATCGGACAATTTATAAACTAAATATAGATACATATTCCTTAAATTGTTAACTTCGATACATAATTAATTTTACTACCAAACATTAAAAAATACTTCTCTACATTAATTAAATATTTGTCCTAAGTGTAGGGGTGTAAGGGGTTCTAACCACCATCTCAGGAGCCCAAGTCAACCTCATCTGCACATGGTACACCCTGCTATAACAGACGAGGCTCTGGCGACCGGCTGCTTGCGGTATAGCGCAGTCTAAATAGGCACGGCTGAATGCCCTGGCCGCCGACGGGCAGCAGCGTCGGCGGTGCGAAAAGCCGTGCCCTGCGATCTCCAACCC
>DWMG01002897.1:0-12577 GCA_018244855.1 Elbella merops
CAGAGTCGAGTTGGATGCAAAGAGTTTACCCAGGAGGTCGGCCTTCTCCTTGGCATCATGGGCCAGCGAACGGTCTTTCTGTATTAAAACGGCTTGGCTTAATCATCAGATCAGCTCAATGGCTCCAAACTATATTATCATCATCAGTTTTTGATAGATGTCATTTTGATAGATTTAGTTTTTAACACATGTACAAAATGTGAAATAACTCAGATAATATCTGGAAGACAGTACAAATTGAACTGAAAATTTCCATTATGTTCATGTACGGCTGAATACAAGAAAATACACTCATATGTGGCCCTATACATGTGAAGGTATTAGAAACATGACAAATAAAAGGCCTGCTACATCTTAGGTGATCAGTAATCTTTAGGAATTTTCAACAGCAGATGTGTTGCAATATGTGGCTGGCGCGGAAAGAATCATATAAGACAACATATCCAGAGATCTACACATTGCATCGCAAAAAAAGATTCAATCTACAGTGAGCATGTATATAACATGAAATTTAAAGTCAAAATGAGGTATGTGAAGTGTTTATTCTAATATTACCTGTAACCAAGTATCAGTTGAAGGCTGATACATCTCTGTGGCTTTGGCAGCACCATTCCACAGCAAACTGAGCCAGTTTACGTATGTCACCTCTTCAGCCACCTGACCCTCATATCCAAAGATCCTGGACAAGTTCAAATTTTTACAAACAAAATCGAATCGAAAACTACGAATATTAGGTTTTATATTAAATTTGTCATCATCATCATCATCAGCCTATCTCAGTCCACTGCTGGACATAGACCTCCTCCAATGAGCGCTTTTATAATATAATATATTACCTACACTTTTTTAAAATTATCATATAGACAGTAGAAAAATCACCATACAACATGCATAACACAACACATCACAAAAAGACAACACAAAACGACTCAGCATAATGCAACTCAACACAACATGATATACGTAGAACATGACTAACCAATACATCGTTGGTACCGTACAATATCTATGTATGTATTTTTCTCTCCGTAAGACATTAAGCCATGCCATCAATAATGTAAAGTTTATGCAATAAAGTTTATTAGGGATATACATTTTTATCGTGCCTATATTATGAGCTTAATCCACCCCGATGGCAACGAAAACATTAGTTCACATGAGATTTGCTTTATGAAATATTAGCTAACATTAAATTGGAGGTATTTACGGGAACTACTAATGCATGTAATTTACACCGCGCAGCGCTCGGTGGCTTTCAATATAATTCGATCTATCTGTCATGCTCTGTAATAGGCTTTGATACTCGGTGTTATATGAGAAAGTGACAGTACCATTATAGGTATTTAGGTAGATATGAAAATGTCGAGAAATATGGATGCAACACTTCGCAAAGGACCAAAATAATAGAATAAAACAACAAATCATTATATACAGTAACCTCTGGAATATTTTTATCTATAATTTAAATATAAATATTTACGAGCACGTACCGTTAAAACGAATGGAAGCAAGATCTGTAACAAAAATAATAGCGGACATTTGGGAATGATTTAACTGTAACTATTCCTAACCGCATAAAGCCATTATGTATTATTTCGTTCGTGGATGTAAAATATCGGCTTTAGTGAGAATAATTAATCCATGTAGCACACCGCTCAGCGTGCATTGCTTAGTGGTTTTCGATTTAATTAGCTATATCTATCATGCTCTGTTTATCTACCGAGAGAGAGAACTCGTGTAAGTAAAGCAACGATACACAGTGACTAAATTGATAAAATTAACAATCATATTCACATTTTTTAAACTCTAAAGCATATGCTAGCCGTATCTTTCTGTAAAAGAAAATCAAGCTAAAAATCTGTTTAACAGCTACATACCTGTCTTTAATTCTCAATTCTTTCAGATTGCTAAGCTGCTTTAAGAAGTGATGATTAAGTATGACCGACAATAATCTAGAATAGCGTCTATCTTCTCGCGAGGTCTTTCTTCTACTCATTATTTAATTTTTTTTATACCCTTAGTAATGTGTTCTTTGTCGTATTCACTTCGATAACTACACCACAATTTTATAGTTTTTTAATATTATTTTTATAGCTGTAAAGTAATATTTTTCTCAGCCTTAAATAGAACCATCCTTAATAATTATTTTGTCTGTTACAGTAATGTAATTACCATTCGCTTTATGGTTTAATGATATACAATCATATACTCACACATTTATGTAAGGAGATGACTCAGTGCTGCCACGCCTAGTATATTTATATGAACACAAACGAAGTACAATTTTGATTATTATATAAAACACAACTTTTAAACTCAATACGAACACAGCTCAGTTCAAAACTATTGAATATACAAGTCAATTAACGGAATAATAACTCATAAAGTGCGCTTAACATAGCGAATAAAACCTGGCTAATTGGTTCGGCGTTGAGTTCCAATTCAGTTGAACGCACTTGCAACGAATACGCTGATGTTTTTGTTGAATTCAGAGATAAGAAGCTGTCATATATAAGAGGCGTCGTGTATACCGATATATATTTATTTAAAACAGCATAAAATATTGACCTCAAACAACATTGTACAAATAGGACTTTTAGTATCAATTTCACACCGTAATAAAAACAAGCGTAATAAATATCTGACAATAAATATTCATCATCATCATCGGCCTGTTTCAGTCCACTGCTGGACATAGGCCTGTCCCAATGAGCGCCATCGTCATCATAATTATCATTTCTGATCCTATCCTACAGAGAGACCCCAAGCATAGCTCGATCCATAGCTCGCTGAGGGACCTTGAACCGAACTAGGCGCACTAATAAATATATAACAAATAATAAAATGTGAAAAATATCACTTATAACAAGATATACAGTGTATTTTAGTACGAATAAGCAATATCGTATACAAGTTAAGCTGCATGAATATTACGAGTACTCGTATGTGTGACTGTAATGCCAAAAGTAAAGTTATCAAGTCACATAATTCACCACGTACCCCACTCAACTGAACACAATAAACTATTCAAAGCATTATCTTATCTATTTATGTATCTATCAACGATATTCGATTTTCGTCTTATTTGTACCAGTCAAAATAAACGTAGGTACACATATAATATAGTATATATATAGGTGTAGTAATATAGTCTAAAACACTATGCGTCACAGTCTGTCATATAAATAAAATTGCAGTCGTACAATTGTTTCAGAGGCAGTCGAGGCAATAAGTGCTCTAGTATTGGAAAATAAAACTTGGTGGTATTCGGCGAACTGCGGAGAGATCCGACGAGCATTTATAATGCACGCGCCTTTTGGGGAATCTATTTTTAAGCTGTGAACAAAGTGACGAGCGAGAGAATAAGCGGATATTAAAGTTATCTTTATTCAATAACATTGTCCAAAGTGGATATACTTAGATACGGTATCACGTCAACATGATTGTATCAAAGAAGGAAATTCTTGAAGTCCAATGAACTTGAAAATGAGAGTAAGAATTGTATTAAGGAAGAGAATCAAAAGCCTTTTTCGGAACAGAATAAATTAAAATTTAATGATTTGTCTATTTAGAAGATTTAGAAGAAATTCCACATTTTAACTATTTAAGTCTTTAATTTAGTGAAGATACATATAATTTTATTATGGTACAATGGTGAGACATGATGAGTATCGGTAAGTCATAAAGGTAAATAATTATGTATGTGTGGTATACAATGGCAGGCAATTTTGTGTAATATAGATAGCTCAGTGGAAGTGACCATATTCTATTAGATACGTGTCTGCTAACGTCTCAAATATATTTAAACGCTTACTAGAATATCTTTCAACACAGGAGACTATAGGAGTTACTTACTATTAGATGTTTTGTGAATACTACTATCTACGAGTACATACACGATTGATTTACGTACCGACTTAACTCACATAGGTATGTTTTTTCCAAGTACGATAGCCGGGAGCTCATAATATAAGATATTCAATGGGTTCGAAAGTAATCTGGCTATCCTTAAGAATATACATATTAAGCCGGTACATATTTTAATCAATCAAAGAAGTTTTATGCATGTTCACGCGTAAACGTAACATCACGATTGTAATCCCCAAAGCGATAGGTAGCGGAGTGTAGTGTACCCCTATGCTTCACCAGTTAACTTTTTATGTCCCACCTTGGAATAGGTGAGCCTATTGTCATAAAAGAGAAGATACAGATTTCGAGCAACTACTACAAATTTCTATTAGACAGTCTACGATAGAAAAATCCGATAATACTCGAACCCAGAACTTATCAATCGGCAATGGGGTTTGCAACCACTCGACGAGGCAGTCAGTTCGCAGTTACACGCCTGTTCATAAATATCCGCTTCCGCCTTTCAATGTGCTCGCACGCTGGTAATATAACACAGTGTGAAAGCAATTTTCTATTTTGAAGATACGATGTTTACCTGTTTCACATTGATATACAGTTTCCACACATGTACGTAGTATTATGTGTTCCAATGGTGGGCATATTATTGTATGAAGGGCTTATATATTTTAACGGCTTACGTAAACAACATTTGTTTACACTTGAGTTATTGTGACAGGTAAAATGTTGTGTTTATATTAAATTACTTTGTATATAATATGTAATTGTTCTAGGTAATAGGATTTTGATATGCTCGGGCACGAATTTAGTATTTGTTGTTTGTAGACACTACACGAATCTAAATTTCTAACTAACAATGCTTTTATCATTCGTTTGTTTTAGGAACCTATGACTAATACAGTTAGGCTTCGCAGTAGGGAATATTTATTAGGAAGCATGATTTATTTAATCAAATAAATGACGCAAGCACCTAGTATAAAGTACTTATTATTACTTATTTGATCATGATGCCCGATTTTTATAATAAAACATATCATGCTTCGTACTAAACAATAACAGATAGTGTTAAAGGTAGGATAGGCTTAAAGGCGTAATACACAAGTAACAGACGACTTAAACATAGGCGTCGGTAAATTTGCTGAAAGCGGTCATTTATCCAAGACTTGACACCGATCTTCGACTTTGCATATATCTATGAAATTTATTATTCTAGAAAGAGACGCACCTGATAGAGTCACGTTGAAATGAAGATGATAGTAGTGTCGAAACACCTCAAACCTTCCAACTCTTCCTATCCTTATACAATATACAATTCCGAAATTTCAATACACTCATCCAACCTTTTGTACGTCAAAACATCATATTTATTTTAAACATACGTCACGGAAACAACACCCCTATCACGAAAGCCGTAACATACAAAATACTTTGTTAACGCTGATGTGATTTTGTAAACTTGTGTTTGCCGAGCGTATTGTTACTGCAGCTATTTACTTTGTATTCCCCCATGTTGTTCTTTTAGGGATTTATAAAGATAAACGAAAATAAAACGATATGACAATTGTGACAACAAAAAAGTAATAGACTTACGACGGAAAAATCTCGATACATTTTAATATTTCGCACAATGGATTATTATTTAAGCTTCAGTATAATATTGATATAATTAATGACATATAAGCTAACATTTTTACAGTTTAGGTATTAACTAATGTAAATTGATAACATAATATGGATTACAGCAACGCAGTACAGGCACGTTAAAACATTGACGTACATACATACTTTTTTATAAATTTTCCCATGACAATAATAAATAGTTGCATATGGCTTGTGTTTTTCTAATACATTGGATAGAAATGCATTGCAAGGATAATATAATTACTTTATCGTTCCATTGGATAACAACATAGTTCGGTGAAGACATTTATTCCCATGTTTGTACCTCTACGAACAATGTTTCACTAAGTAATGTACCTAACTTTAACTTTTAAATCTTTACGTTCCTTATAAATTGTTGTCACTGGATTTATTTATATATAAATACTAGGATACTCGATTACAAGTGGTCACCATTGGCATACCCTTGGGTATGTGTTATAACAAAGGGTGCAAGGGGAGCAATCACTATAAAAAATCATGTTATAAAGTTGTAGGGCATTATTATAAAAATGAGGGTATCGTCCACTAGAATATATGGGTTACGCAGGACTCGGAGGGAAAGTAATGTTACTTGACGGTTTTCATGTTCTTGTGACTAAAAAATATTTATGTACAAAAATGAAGGATTAATATAAAATAACGCACTATATTATTGAGTTAGATATTTAGGTTCTGGATAGTGCGGCAATACCGCAATGTGTAGAACATCTGTGTTCAAGTTAAAATAAGATAAAGCACAAACGGAAACAATAGCAAGCACCAAGCAGCATCAGGAATATTGTCGGAAATAGTTGGTCTTATTATTAAAATTATAGGCAAATATCACGCAAGAAAGTTCTATGTCTAGCATTGAACTAAGATAGGCTGAAGATGGTGAGATTAAATGAAATGAATGCTCCAATTGATAACGTTAACTGTTCTACTGAATTGCAGTACAACTTTAATGGAACAGAAAACAACGTAAATATTACACTTAATGTACTCGTAGGTATATCACTCTTAAAACAACCTCGTGTTAGCGGAGACCGCGATCCGATCGCCGCGACCCGCCATGAATCATGCAAAATGTATTTTGGCAGTAAAATATGTCGCTACCTAGTGATGTTCGGAGATTTCGTGCTGGTATTCGAATTTGAATTGAATTGTCGTTAACTTATCGCACTTTTGGATCTGCACTATGCCAACCACACTGGCCGTTAGCAAATCTAAGTGTAGATTTGAGAATATTTATATTCACGTGTAATTCATCTTTAAAATTTTGGTCATCATCATCATAACAGCACGTCCCTTCTCATATATGCCTCGTTAACAACTTTCTTGTCTCTTTTCTTCAGATACTGCTACCTACTCTTCTATATTTATATTATCTGTTTATTTAATGTAGTCAAATCTAGAATAATATTTTATAAGCTCAATTATATTGTCACTAAACTACAAATTAATGTGATTACGAAAAATGTTACTTTTTATGAGTAAAATAAATTTTACATATTAAAAAAAGGCTGAAATAATTACATAAATGCATTAATTAATTACATTAATCACATGATATCGTAGAATTATTATTGGGCTATATTTAAGTTTTATTTTTAAAACAGTTTACCCATCCCTAGTATGGTAGTATTAGACCCGGCAGGAATTTTTCTTTGGAAAGCGTGATGACAACGCGAGCATATCAATAGAGGAAACAGATGTTCTCGCTTTGAATGGAATAAGGTGAGGAAATGTTTTTGGGATGTTTTGTGATGGTTTGTTTTGGTAAGTTGAAATACATCTACGCTCTTCAGTACGTAATATATATATTGTCTATCACTTACGGCACTTAAGCAGTGATAGCCTACTAGTTAAAAATTCAGCCGCTCATTCCGGACATGGGTTCAAATTCATAGCGCGCACCTCTTTACAAAAAGTGCTTTTTAACTTTAAATATCACTTGCTAACGGTGAAGGAAAACATCGTGAGGAAACCTACACACCTTAGAATTAATATTTTAAAAAAAAGTAGCTGGCAGTGTTTGGATTCGAAGAGTTAAAGATCGAGCTCAGTGGCGCGCTATTGGAAAGGCCTATATCCAGCAGTGGATGGGAGTAGGGTGATGATGATGATTACGATTCATCTCACCGTCAGGTGACTGTTTGCCAGCAATGTTTGGAAAGTGTATGATAATAACAGAGGGTCATAAAGATTAAATCAACAATATCAAGCCAGTACAAACTTCACATTTTATTCCAAGTAATTTACCAGTTTGGAGAATTCATCGTTATGGAAGCCCGATGTTCAAACAAGCGGGCGGTTAAAACGCAATTAACTGAGTGTTAATTCCGCCATATTTGTAGGCAAATGGCCACCTTAATGGACATTAACTAGCTTGCATGGACGCCGTGCATGCCACACAGGGCACTGATGACATTTTACCAGAAAAGTTATAAGTATTCTTAAGATTAATGTGGCTATAGAAATCGAAATTGAAAAATCGTTCTGACTTTTTTCTTTGAATACGCAATATTATAAACTGTTCCGGAAAATTGCAAAAAAAATGCAATAGAGTTCTAAAATACGATAATAAAACAAATAATAGGAAAAACTCTTGTAGTAATTACAGTTAAAACCGATAAACTCAATGGAACCGCAGGGAAACCGGAGATTTTGATTAACGGTAATTGGTATGTGGTCGATGTTGTGCATGTATGTTTTATACAAGCCTCTATAAACATTGACATGGCGCACTTTGAACACAAAATAAATATTATTAACGTAAAAAATCTCTGTGATATTATCATACCCGTTATAATGAGTCATATTATCGGTACAATTTGCGTGTATCATATCATCATCATCAACTCGTTTATCGTTCCGCTGCTGAACACGGGTCGCCTCGCAGAATGAGAAGGGTTAAGGCCATCGTCTGTCACGTTGGCTAAATACGGGTTGCCTGTAAATTATAGGGATAATATGTCTGATGTAATATCGTTATAATAATCACGTTACCATAAACTGCGGCAAAAAATATAAAATAGAGGATGATATGGAAAAATAAAGGTGGAAGAAACGAATATAAAAAAATATATAACATGTACGTAATAGGAAATACAATCGGTAATTTTTTTAAATTTTTCTGTTTACGTGTCGTTTTATTACATGTATTGTTTTATGTACCATTATTAGATAATAGGTACTAAAATCATAATCAAAACGACAAACAATTTTGAACTTGTATTATTTATATTACGTCTTCTACTTCCATATAAATAACCTGATGAGCTATAAAATGGTCGCATTTTTATCAAACAAAACCTTGTAAGTCACGGACTGTCCAATGATGACATCACCTTTTGACATTTGTATCACCATCAGGATTGACTAAGCCATGGAATTTTGAAGGAGGATCTCACATAATGCATTTTCTGAGAATGATGAATATTTTTTTTTAATACCTCTTTCATATATTTAGGGGATAACATATTTTAATCTCTATGTTTCATACGATACGCGGGAATATCACTGGCTGGCAAAATTTTCTCTATCCAACAGTAACAGAACGTATATATTTATTATATGTGAGACGGTAAAACTTGAATTTATAGCGTAGCACGCTTCAGCTTAAAATTTGGCTCGGAATTTGCCTAATTTAGCCTGACTTATGTTACGGTCGGCGTGCATACAGAATTCAATGATATCTTAAATTTACATTCGGCCTGTTTACCGCACTGCATATGAATGTATCGTGATATGAATTTCGTTTCACTGGCTTTATGGGGAAGTTTATAAAGGACCTAAATTTGGGTTTTGGAATTCATTACTGCCATTTGGAAACAAACACATATGACTAATGTAACACCTCTTTCTTGTTTCCGTGTTATACATAAAATGTAAAACATGGAAACAAGAACAACCGTCCGAACAACTTGTTTGAACACACCATTGCACTGATACACTTTGCAATTACTATCTTAATGCAATTACAATTTAACTTGAAAGATAATTTGTCATTTTTACTAAATTAATTTGAGTATTAATTTTTAGCACGCCAGGCGACATAACATAGTTTATTCTAAAAAGCAGTGCAGAAGATAATATTCGTTGGAAACATTTACATATTTTGCATTAATTGATCAGGTTAGTCTTATCATCTCAAAACAAGAAAAGTTAAATTATATGATTCTGGTATATAATTACAGTTAATAACAAAAATATGGCAGGTGACAGCACGTTATTTGATAGTGACTGAAATGGAAGCTGTGACCTGGACGAAAATGTGGATGCACCCAAAAGATGCTCAATACGAGCACAAATTAACAACCTTACTCAACTTTATGTCCGTTCCAAGCGTAAACTTCGTACTGGCCATTCCCCGGACAATTTACTGCTGCTGCTTTATAGTTTACTCTGTCCGCCGCATCTACGTCAGCGATTATGAGACAAAAAACATTTTTATAACTTTACTTAGCGGTGTCCTATTATTTATATAATAGTTTCTCCCGCTGAGTGCATTTTCTATAATAAAGAAATATGGGCAACATACATTTCCTTGGTTCTCTAAAAGATCATTTACTGTCCTCTAAAAGATCGATTACTTTACAGAAACAAATTGTAGATCAACTGTCCAAAGTTTGAGCAATCGTTTGCCACACACCTCGCAGAGAATAACCTGTCTTCTTAAAAGTTTTAGCCAGTCCTTTACGAGAGTCCAGAAGAAGAATAATAAGGGTTACACTGCGGTAGGGAAAATTGGCCTGGAACGCTCTCTTTGCAGCACAGTAACAAAATAACAATAAGGCAATGTTATTATCTATAATCGTATTCCCCCTACGCTTTGCGTTACTTTTCGTCTAGAAGCATGTGAACTTGTTGTTCGAAAATATCAAATAATTCAATTCCAGTTCAAATACATTAAGACTGCACAAAAGATGCAGTCCACCAGCAGCGCCTTTAGAAAATGTATCTTTGAAGCTTAAAGTTGATTTATAGAGACTGCATAATGTAAAGTAAAAAGCATTGTGGTGTGAAGTAAAAGCGTAGCTGCACCGGTTTGATTTAAAATTGTATTGTACCAATATTTTCCTAGTGGTTATATACAATCAGAGAAAGATTTTTTATAAATGATAATGATACCTTTGCATGCTTTTATAAATCATATGTCGTTTACTCCCGTATTGATCCAGTAGTCAACGATGCAATCACATTCCTATATAAATTAAATTTCTTTGATTGCCCATTAGTTCTATTGATCAATGACGGAATTGTATGCTTTTATAAATTACTTAACTCAATAACTTTGACTGTCCTGTTGTTCCAGTGGTCAAAGAGTCAATTAAACGTTTTTATATATCATATGTCATTGTCTGATCTGTTGTTCTAATGGCCAGTGACGCTGTTTCTATGAATCTATGAATTGAATTCTCAGCAGAACTATTATTTGTGTGACTAGCTGCACTACTTGAATATATACACTGTTTTAATTTTTTTTTTAAATACAACTGTACGTAAATATTTTATTTATTTCCGCCAAGTGCAGGCTAGTTAGTTGGCAATCCCAAATCCAGTTCTCCGGATATTATCTCTAAATAATCTGCATCTTAAATATTTGTTAATTAATTTATTTCTGTATTTACGAGTATGCTATGCTCCAATTGAGTTACACGTAATTGTTTAGAGGGATAACGATTGTCATTAGATCGCGTATATTTGATGTTAAATACCATATTCCTCGCTTAAATTAATTATAAACAGTGTAACACTATATGTTTCACGAGTACAGTGACGGTAGTGTTTACGGAGATTTCTTTTGAGTTGCGTTGTAAACAAGGTTTCGTCATATACCTATGTTAGTCTCTTTGTTGATTAATATTTAAATGAACTAATTTCTAGTATGCTTAATTACGAAAGTAATTAAAGACATGAGTGGTTGAAAGTGTTATGTCACAAATTTATAAATTTTTAGAAACGAGTAGATACCCTCAAAGCATATAATTGCAAGAAATAAAAGTCGTATATTGTTAAGATTTAACCACTGGAAGATCTATGTTCTATGTTGAATGGTGGAAGGGATGAAATAGCTACAACCATATCTAAACCTTTATCAGGTGCAAAACGGTTATTAATGATAATATAACATACATAAAATTCGACTCGCAACCGTCGCTGCGCTGCTTACACCTAATTACCGGCAAGCGAATTAGGGCGATTGATAACTGAGCGGGTATCGGTAGCCCATTTTATTTTGTACCATGAAATACTATATACATATCGCTCATTTGCGACTAGAGTGTAATATCTCAAAAACAATCTCTTTCAGAAAACCGTTTAGAAAGTACGAAATCTCTGTATACATGCACGCCGTTGTCGGTTTTATATAGAAAGGCACATATTCTATAAAGTTTGTTAAGTAAACGTAACGTAGGACTCTTCTACTCGTAGCTAGCTAGAGTAGCGATATACTCAAAATGGCTGGCACTGGTTGGATTTGAAGAGCTGGAGATCGCGCTCAGCGGCTCACTATTGAGAGGTCTAAGTCCAGCAGCAGTCCGTAAGTAGTCCGGAAGTAGTCTGATGATGATAATGATGATGAAGATGCGTTTATTTAATGGACATAAAGAACATATAGCGTTCACTGAATTACAGCTGATATAAGGAGGAAAATAAATAAAAAATAGATAAAGTAAAGTACGTACAGAAAACAAATAGTTGTTTTCTTCCCTGCCGTAATAAAAGCGATGTTATTGGAAGTGATAAGAAGTAGAAATCTGGGCTCCCCCTGTGTCATTGTGGTTTTTTCCTCCTTTCCATTATAACTTATGTCAATTGTCTTTTTCCATCAAATATGTTTCTTGTCATAAGTACCAATATATGTATATTCGTAATAAAAACCATAGGTAATAATCATAATTTCAAAAATATTTTTGAATTCTTCTTCAAATCTATCTATAAAATAGAAATATAGAAGTTTCACTACAGAAAACAGTTGAACTCGTAATTTTTTCTTTTACTAATTTACATATCTGTTTATCTCGAAACTATTTATTTTACTTTACATAAGTGAAAAAACCCA
>DWMG01002898.1:0-12576 GCA_018244855.1 Elbella merops
ACAACACAAATGTCTTCGCGTAAATAAAAACTGAACAACTTTTATATCCGCGTAAAGATTTGACGATGCTTCTGAGTTTAGATCGGTGTGTTTTTTGGGTTTATGTTATAAATAAAAATCTTCTATTCTATTTCCGTTGAGTAGTTATGCTTTCGTCGTTGTAGGAGCGAGATCCGGGAGGGTTTTTGTGCTCCAAGCTTCTCCAGGGTACGCTCATAATCATACACACCGATGGAAATGTTAATGTGTTGGGAAGCGGTCACTTAGTATACGTGTGACCGCAATTCCCGTTGTATAATTTTCTACATAATTTAAAGTAAGTATTTATTATAAATATGTAGTGCAAAACAATTCTTTCCTACTGTAATACGTATATAGTCGTTTTTAGTGCTATGGATATACATTTGGAAAAAAATTACATGTGATAATTAATTCTTATGTTTAAAACAGAGTGAGTGACCCATCAAAAGGTTTTCATCTTAGATAAAACTATATATAGGTAAGGAATATTTATAAACTCGTAAACTTCACGCTATTAATAAATTATCAGATTTTATGTAAAACCAACTCTTAATACTACTTACCTATACTTAAATGTGGTAGGAGAGCTTTCCTATGAAATTTATTTTCATAGGATTTTAGACAGTAGGTACCTTCGATGTTTTGATTGTGTGAAACTTCTATATTATGTAACGAAAATACATAAATTGCCGTACAAATGACACTTGAAACACATCTTATCCTGATATATGCTTATTGTTGTGTTTATGGTTTAAATAATTCCGGACTGAAAGTGAGGGTTCATAAGTAGAGAAAAGTAGAGACTACTGTGGCCTCAGAACATATACATATGTATATGTGATGTAAAAGATATACTAGCTGTACAAGTACGGGGTACTTTGATTTTCCAAATACGCCAAAAAATCCAGTTTAGTAATGTACGAAAATGGTTAACAGGTAATAAACAGGGATCATTAAATGCCACATTTTCCTCACATTAAAATAATGAGTGGGTGAAAAATTTTGGAAAAATACACTTATTTAAAAATAGAATTCACAATTTTTGCGACCCCGTAGGACGTGTTAAAAAAAACAAACAACGCGCAAAGGACTTCACTGTACCAATTAAAAAAAATAACACTGGAAAAAGTGGCGCCTAATTTAAAAAGTTAACTCTATGTATATTCAAATGGAACAAAAATGAAGCTCGCGCCTAACCGCGTTGAATAACGTAATGACAGCCCTAACACGACAATTCCATTCACACAGGGTTGTCACATATTAGCATATGTACATAGACGTCGGTCGCGCGGGAACTGTGTTTGAATTGCACACATTTTGTCCCGCCATTCTTTTAAATTAAAATCTTTTTTTTTTCAACACAAACGTTTTGAAAGTTATCTTAATGGAAGCTTCCAAATTTAACGGGGCGGCGATGACATGAAATGCCCAGTTTTCAAAGTGCTGGTTCAGTTATTGTGTGTATTTATTGAATGACACGAAAAGGCACGTATTACGGTAAGGTTTCGATTTTAGGCGACCTCTCAGTACAAAACCAACAAGAAATTGTTGACTGCGCTGCATATGATTTGTTTTTAAATTGTAGTCACATTTACAAATGTTTAAAATTTAGGAAAAAATATAGTGAATTTTAATTGAATTTTGGCTTTGTAGTTCTTAACTTTATTGATCTATCCGTTGTCGCGGTATCTGTTCCTGTAAGAAATAATATTGTTTGGATAGGGGTAGGATAAGGCCTGCAGGGTTGCTTAGAATAGTAGCAGTAGCTATTTGCTGTTGCAGTAGAAAGACATACTAGTCACGTATAATTACGACTTATTGATGAAGTTATTAATTTACTGGTCCCTATTTTAATTGTCTTTCTCAGGATCCAAAGTTCGATTTCCGAGTCTTCTGATATTTGAGTGATAAATTTACATGGTTGCAATGGATGCTGGTGCCGAGGGAGACTAAGTCTCGCCTATATTGACCAAATTAATCAGATACTGGTTAAAGGGTGAGTCTAATGTTTCTGAAATCAGTGTCCATATATGAAGAACATGTCAGGTCTGAATAGCAGGTATTTAGCACTCCGTTCTATCTAATGGTCTATATTAAAATTTACACAAAAAAATTGTATCGATACTATCATATATTATAAGGAATGACATTAACAAACCAATACATTTCACGGTACACTTTCCAAACAAATCCTAACCTCAAGAAATCGAAGCGAAAGCGCAACGAAGCACATTGTAACAGAATATAGTATTCCGCGTCCGTCCGCTGAGCGACGAGGTATGAAAATATTCCAATAGAAGCGTGAGCGTCTACAGAGTAAATAAAAATAGAGGATATACCTAGACCCCTGGGACGGCCAATAACTCAGGATTTGAATCTGCGTGCGTATGGAAATACCACTCCGTTTATAACACCAGTGCATTTGTTAAAAGACTTGTTATTTTTGACTCAACTTTTAATTTAAACGTTGTACATTTCGCATGTAATATGATTTCTATGAACCGTAACGCACGCTACTACAATATTAATTTTAACAAAAACTTTGTTCAAACATATTTTTTACGTAAAATCAAACACGTTTTTGTTGCTTGTTAGAATGAAATTCATTATTTATAGGAAAATATTGTTTTCAAAATATAGTATGATCAACATCGTACTAAACATGGGGATAATATGTTTTGTTTTTACGTAAGTGACAGCCTCGTTGGTCTCAACCGATTACTCTATCTGGGCCGAAGTTACTGGGTTTTTTAACATGAAACTTCTAGTAGAAGCTTGGACTCTAAATTTATGCCCGTTGTAGAGTAGAGCATATATGGCAAAAGGCCTACGACCTAGTTCGTAGTGGGATGTAAGCGTAACTGGTGAAATGTTAACCACACTCCCCTGCCAACCCTTTTGGGGATTACACGTGTAATGTTACGTTTTTTATATGCATTGAATGTGTTTTATAATTTTTCATATAAAAAATCGATAATAAACAGAACGATAAAATGTATTGTCCAAAAAGATATACCGGTCGGTGATCGTATACCGATAACCGTAGGTATACCAACGTATCTATACCTTTTTATCGATAAAAATGCAAATGTTTTCAAGCCCCTCCCAGGTTCCGCGTGATTGGCCGCCCCAAGCTCCAGGAGCAGCATTAAATTTGACTTGAGAAAAACTGTAGATATTTTTATTATTACCATTATTCGCCAGCTTCAGTCCGCCGATGGACATAGGATTCTAATAATGAATGCATTTAATATTCACTATATCTTAATAAAGAACTGAAATCTTGGTCAACTTACGACCGCGCTCTATCCTTTGCTGGCCGCATCCAGCTTCTACTAATAGCCTTTTGCAAATATTTATCCCACGAACACCAACACAAGGAGCCATGACGCTCATTATGGTACACCTGAGAAAGGCCAATGATGATGATGAATTTATTATGACGAAAAGCTTACACATAGGTACATGTAAACACACCAGTTCTCCATACTCAATCACATCCTAGATTGTGTTAGCGATAAAAATGCAAATTATACCTCTCAAGATACCTCTGTCATGCGGATGGTCGCGCCCGAGCTCCTGGAGTCACTTGAGAATAGCGCGAAATTATTAAGGTTGGACCGATTGAGAGAATAAAATTCAAAATCAAAAGTGTACTGTCTTTTTATATCACCATCAAATGAAAATGAATACGTGTGAATTATTTTAATATGTGAATGCCCGTAATACTAACTGGTCACTGCACTCCAAACGAATCAAGTGTCTAATTTAATTTGACACCCCACCTTTTAACCCGAAACACGACAATATACGAGTATGTACTGCTGCATAACTGCAATAGTAGTAACGTGGAGCTAGGTCTACGTGATAAAAACACTTTAAAGGAAAATTTGGAAGCGACTTAAAGTTCTTCAGTAGAAATTTGTATAATAATTTAAAAAGAGAGAATTTTATTGTTCGCGGCGATTAAAATCAGTAATCACACCGTTATAAATTCAAACCACTTATTCGAAAAGTTCTAAAAAAGGCATTAGGGTAATAAAAGGATACATTATCCTGGAACTTGGGCTATATATCAGATGAAGTACCATCGAAATCGGTTGCGAACAAAACACATAAACGAATTGATAAACTTTTCATTGTTAGGGTGGTACCACATTGTACTAATATTAGTATGCTTGATAATGAACACGCACTATATTTTGAAATTTATTGAAACGGTAAAATTTTTAAATTCAGAACATGGAGAAAATTTAGCGCCAAAGGACACACTACTACTAATAAATAGGTTCTGGTGTAACAGCAGAACAGTTACGAGGTATTCCACCATAACAGTAATAGGTGATAGATGTCTAATTCAGTTTCAAGTCCCACGATAACATCATTATTGTACAAAAATGTCCGTTCGGGCGGTCGGCATATAAGAATAAGCAGTAAAGTACTGTAAAGTGTCTGTACAAGTACTGCTAGTAATTATATATGTAATGTAAAAACGATACCATTTGGTTTCGTCACGTCGCCGATGGGGATGGTTACTTTATTATGAGTTTCATCCGTTTCATCCGGTAAATCCGTTGTAATCCGGACTCGTACGGGTCACTGCTTCGCGGTTTTGTATGCTTTTAGTGGGTAACCATTTAGTGTAACGATCAATTTGTATTTTATGTGTGGGTAGCTATAAAAACTACCTTTAGTGTTGCCCTATTCATCTACATTGAGAGTTTCATAAAACTACTTTTCAAATAAAACAGATATATTGTTTGATATTATATACTAATAGTTGAAAAAAATTCTTACTTCTATTAAATGGTAGCTAAACTAAAAAAAAATGAGCTGAACTGTTAACATTCATTCTGGTATTGTGACTTTCCCTAATTTTTTTAAATTTTATTAAAGTTCAACAATAAATACACACTGAGATTTTAATTGTGGCAATAAGCATCTATATCAATGACATCGAAATATGATAAGTTCCGGTTTTGTTAAGGATAAATAATGTTATTAATAAAATTATTCCATACAAATGAAGTAGCAGATTTTGTATCGAAAAAGGTTTAATAGTTGATATGTACCTACTCTCTTTAACTTTTTATAATTATGTCCGATGCTATCGTGGAAAACTTATTAAATTAAACATTGTATAGATTGTAAAATTTCATATTACTCTGTATGACCACTTTTACGTTAATTAAGTGCGTTTATAGTTTATGATGAAATTGATGACTTAAATTCGAATTTAAATTGACTCAATTTATGTGTCAATAAATAAACAGCCACCTGGGGACACGGAAGTGTATCGCCACTTTAAAAGACTTACTTTCCGCTAATTAAATTAACATACCTGTCATATCACCCTTACTAAATGAGTAGGATACTCAGTATTTACATAGTTTCGAACAAAATTAAGTTTGTTGTCAAATTATGTAGCTATACCTGCGCTTCTGTATTCAAAATCACATCCTTACTAGGTACGGTGGGGCATTATCATAAGTTTGATCCGCTTTGATCCGGTTAATCCGGGTCTAATCCAGGCCGCGGGTCGCTGTGCGGTTCCACGGGTGTCAGACCACCCGGTGTTGAAACCATTTGGGATTAGTAGGAGTCGGTTGTATGGTGAAGTTTATGATTTTTTGATACAAAATTCATATCAGACATTTTCAAACACTCGCAGTTTTATGTTCGAAAATGAAAATGGTACGAACATCGATCGTGTCTAGTTTGTTACGATAACTTTAAATTGTTTCAAATAGAGTCAATTTGAAATTCTAATCTGTTATATTATAAATTTTATTTCATTCAGAAAATCGCCGGAAATATTGCACGAGTCCCTAAAAACAGTGCTAACCTCGTTAGCAGCTACTGGAAGTTCGGTTATCGGTAATATCTACACACCTAAACTAAAAACTGATTTTTGGAGCGATTTAAAAAAAAATGTAAATATTTACATTAATAGAAATCATACAAACTTATATTACTTATATATAAAACTTCTATGTTTTTTGTTATCTAATGTTAGATACACAAAGGGAATTGTTACAGATTTCAAGAGACAATTATTAATGTTAAGTGTGGTTTTACTGCAAGCTTCATTGATACAAGAATTTCTATTCCCGAAAACTTAAGTCGGAACGTCACATGTGTTGAGGACACAAATCTACCGGAAATTCCCGATTGCATCCGATGTAAGTGGACCGATGCAATGCGGGCCGCGAGCGAAGAATTCATTTCGAAGACAAAAATGGAAACAAAGATAAATTTTATATTTTTTCACGCGAATACAATACGCCGTCTTGCTCGACTCCGCGCCGTTAAACCCTATTTGCATTGAATTCACTTCACTTCTTTTTTTGGGTGCAAATGCGCGCAAGATAAAAGAAAACACAAATAAAAAAAATTGAATTTTGAATTTGCGAACAAAACTGCACTTTTTGAAACTTGTCGCCTGTGTTTGTGATCTGAATTGAAATGATATTGATGACGATTTGTGCTCCATAAAGAGAAGCGTTGATAAAAATACGACCTCAATTGAGTGTGCCTTCTATAAAAAAAAAATTGAGTCCACGTACCTATTACGCAATTTCTAAAATAAAATGAATCAGTAATTATTTTTAGAAATAAACGCGACACATAGAAGTCGATAAATATCTACATACATATATGTACATACATGTTCGGACTACATTCGTATAAGGGCACACCATGCAGTATGCACAATGTAGTGCAGGCATAGGAATAAAAGGTGTTCAACAGCGTGCCAAAAACATCCAATGTAAAGCCAATTAACTTCGTAACTTCACGTAAAACTAAAACTAAAACTACTACTACTAACTACTACTACTACTACTACTACTACTAACTACTAAAACTACTACTAACACTAAAAACGTAACTTCACGCCTTTAATCCCCGAAGAGGTAGGCAGAGGCGTTAAACAGGATAAACTAAAAACCATTTGATATTCGGGAACAGGCAAACAAAATTACACAGCAACGGTGTCTAATACTGTAAGACCACTTTTATTGGTACTGCAACATATGTGATCAGCTTGATCTACAAATACCAGTATATCTACTGTTTCTGTTGTATCTTTTTAGTGTACAATAAATAATAATTGTATTGTATTGTATACGTAGATACTTGTTAAAACAAGTGTAACTTTGGTAAATCCTCTACATAACAAAAATGTGTTTACGTTTCTTTCCCCCGACATGGTATATTTATGTAAATCTCGCATAAAACTAAAGCAGGTACACGATAAAGATTTACCATTCGGACCGTTAGACCTATCCGTCATAAAACTCGTTCGGTTCGCCGTTGTGTTACGGCGTAATCCCTAAGGAACATGTTCCACCACTGACGACATTATGACATGGGGTTCATCAAGAAGCAAGCAAGTTCAAGCAATAGGAGTTCTCCTTTAAAGCCGACAAAACATTGGCCACTCTTTGGGTGTTGTAAATGGCTATAGGCGGTGACCACTTGCCAGTAGGTGGTCCGTCTGTCTAATTGCTAGGCTAAATATAAAAAAAAGACGAGTAACGTAGAGAGATCTGTGGGTTCATGTAATACCTACACTTCTCTAGTTCTCTCAGTCTCTATCAAGCATATAACGGATAATAATAATAATACGGTAGGTATACGCTGACGTAAAAAATATAAATTTTTGGACTATTTTGTTTAACACTTAAAGTTATCATTTTTGATTTTAATATTAATAAAATATTAGACATAACTACTGAATAGGCTTTTCCTAGGCATGCGAGCTCCATCTTAAATCTCATTTGAGCATTCCATCAGGCGGGATGACAGCCAAACACTAGTGTTATATATAATATAAAAACAACGTCAATCGCTTATCGTTTACCAATTTCAATGAAACAAGTCAGTGTACCCTTAAGTATTAAAATAAGGCCCGAGAGATCTCGCGCCGAGAAGGGATATGCATAACATTGACCGAAAATCTATGAATGGCGTCACTTTGATCGAATTTTAGATAGTTCGCCGTTAAATAGTTTTGAAGTTATGGGACCGAGTTATGGGTTCATCCCATGGGCTGTAATAGCTTCTGTCATGAATAGGTTTAATTTAAGATTGAGTGGCTCAAGTTTGTTGTTTCCTCTATTGTTTCGATATAAAATAAAATTCTAACGTGTGTACATTTCTAGTATACGGGTTTTTTATGTTTACAAATCGTTACCGCGAAAATAATCTGAGAACAATTTAGCCATACAATGTAAATCTGTGAAATGTGGTTGTGAAAAAATTATACGTACCTACTATTAAAGAAAATGCTCGTCCGGTGATGTTGGATTAGTAAAGTAAAAATGCGTCCACATTAGGAGACATTTTTATTATTAAATATTCCACTTTAGGCGGATTGGCGGAGATACGGATTAGAAGGCAACCGTTCTGTTTTTTATTTTTAAACCACCTAAAAGGCCTCCGAAGGAAGTTTAGTGATTTTTATCCAACCATAACACCCGGAACAGACCTTAGTGTCTTTAAAAACACATACAAAAATTAGTTGCTAACAGTCACCCATTTACATCAACAGCAGTTAAGGTTGTTTAACTTCAGAGAAAGTTGCAATCTGCAACCGCGTTAGGGCTACAAGCATATAAAAGTATGGTGTATGCTCCAGGAGAACACTTTGCCCAACATTGGAACCCAAACAACGGGTTGCGACTTTAAGATCAGGTTAAAACCTTATTAAATTCACAGTTAACTTGCAATTTTTATGAAAGTGATCATATAGCATCAGCATGTAGACTGCATTTTCAGTGTCACCATGGCAAATCTGTAGGTTTGGATGCAATTCATCAATGTAAAACAGTTCCATTTCATTGAAATTAGTGGCTTTGAAGTACCTTATACACTTGCTAGATTCGCTCAGTCGTCGCTTACCGTCTGAGACGTAGTCGGGTCAACCGGCGCTTTGTGTAGCAGACTTAATGGCCTACAAATGGCAATCAACAGAACATAACACACAGCACGTAAGCACAACATGCCACAAGTTCACGTATAATCCGAAGTCACCGTGCAGAATATGCATACCAATAGGTAATATATGCAAAATAGTAAAAGTAAGATAAGTAGACTCTATCACGCGATCCCGACATTTTGTTAGCATTTATATTAGCCCCGGTAACATTAAATGGCCGTAAAGGCCTTATGTACAATAAATGGATGGCCAAAAATGCGATTTAAGGGTTGAGGCATAAAGTTCTTTTTCTAATAACATAAAAAGGAATATAGATTGTACAGATTAGGCATAAGTAATAGGTAATAATAACAAATGATGGTCAAGGGTGAACGTTTGCGATGGAATCGCTGAAGTAATTTAGACCTTCGTGTAATGGTAGGCTTTTTGAATGGATCATTTGAATGGCAGTCGCCAGCTGCTGCGTGGGCCACGTCGCGCAAGCGGTCCTGTTAGCAATGTGGCTTGTCGAAAGGTTGGCGTGTAGCGCTTAAAATATTATTGGGGAATCTCTTTTTAGCTAAAAATTCATACTATACTAGCTAGACTTGTGATGGCTGCTTTCATATAATGGGGATAATTTTAAGCACTAAGTTCCCAGAAAATTCATGATAATAAAATAAAATACTTCCAGACTCGTTAAAGATTTTTGGTATTATGTATAGAATACACCTACTAAAGACACTTCTATTACAGACCGTGACATATGCGAATAAAGTGTGACCTTGAAAAGCTAAATTACTTTTGGTAGCTGGATATAAATACAGTTTCGATTCCAAGAAATTCCAATGAGAGTATCACAACGCACGCTACCATAACATAATTAAACAGCCGATTAAATTCGTCAATACAGCGTTTTTATCTAATTCCTGTTATTTTAATTACTTTGATTCAGGAAATGAAATCTATTCACTGTTACATTTGCATACAAATTGAACCAATGACTTTTCTTAGTAGAAGAAATTCAGAATATGCTACGTCAGCGGAACTACGTGAAACGCTTAGCCATCGCTGGTTATACTACGACAGAATTTGTAAATTACCATTAGAATTCAAAAAACAACAATTTCACAGTTTTCCCGCCCTTTATCTTCAAATCTTGCGGATTAGAGTAATAAACATCGCAAAGCCCATTATTTATTTTTCTGTAACGACTTCGTGACGACCGCGTGCCCGAACCCCAAATCTATTTTGCTTCAGAAATACCAACTGTTGTGGAAATCTGTGACCCATTTTAGGATTTACGTAGAAATGTACTTGAATAACACGTTATTGTGAATCAGCTTATTCGGTGTTTTTCCACGATAAGCCTTCGCAATCTTTTATGAGGTATTTCAATGAACAATCCAATAAGTTGATGGAACTTACGAACTGTTATATTCATCCCTTTTAAATTAACAGATTTTTTTAAATATTTAATCCGATTTTACATGTAGAACAGTAATAAATAGAAATCAAAACACAATTATAATAACAGTCTATTCAATGGCGTCGACACACAGCATTTCAACAACGCGACGTGTTCGCAAAATGTTTAATCGTAAAACCATAATTTCACCCATTGAAAATTCTTGATGGTGAATCCTTAATCCTTAATATAAAACTTCGGAAAATTTACACCTATTTTACTTTCCCTGGAAAACTTAACACTAGTTTTGTATGACCACAGACACAATACTTTTGCGAAATCAAAACTCCGGCTGTCCATCGGGTGAGAAGAGCTGAACGGTATGGAATATTGAGCTTTAAACAAGATGGAACATAGGGCCCGTAAAGCTAACCTAAATATAAAGTTCGACCAAGTTAGCACAACTCGTTTGCAATGCCTAGCTCTACATTTGTATGGATGAACAAATCGCCTTTGATAAGCGCACTGATCCTGCTCAAAGTCGTCCTTAGGCCTGAACCTGGGATATAATACCTCTATTTTATTTCTATAAGCGATCAGTGAGGACATCTAAATGCTACTAAGTCGTAAGAAGCATTAGATCAATATCTGTTATACGTAATATAGTGTAATATCTGACCTTATGATATTGATATAGTACTAAATTAAAACCGCAATTGAAACATTTTATGCTTTGCAGATCATTTTTCGTACATTTTCCTAACATGTAGGTATAGGACGCAGACCTCGCACGAGACATATTTGTTTCCTCATACAAAAATGAACAGACTGTAAATGTTGGGTAGCAAAATTTATTAACGGATTATTATTTAGAGAGCTTTTTAAAACGTCAATTCTCTTTTTTATAACATGATAGTTAGACTGGAGCTGTAGGTAACAACTGCTGCATATTACAAGTGAACGAGATGGTAAATAATATATACTCCGAATGGTAACTAACGTAACTCAGACTCAGGTCTGTGTACCTTGTACCTACACACTAATTTGCGAGCTATTGTCGAACGCGAGTAAAATAGCAATAAAATAACAATCTCATAGTTTTAACAAGGCACTCAACGTTATAATCATTAGGTACATGCTTAACATGCCGCCATTACTGCCATTCCCACTACGAAACTATGCAATTGTAGACCGAAGGGTTTATGTCTAATTTTTATTCACGACGGCGCGTCTCTTAACATTTATGTATGGGTGCGTAAGGTTCAAAATTAATTGAATCAAATGTCTTTAGAAAACTTCATCTATAACCGCCCACTGTCCTTTGCGGTCTCTCTGACCCCATCGCATTCCTGTGCAATAGATCGTAGCGACTGTCTTGCTGTGCCCGGTGCATGTAAATTGAACGAATCAGGGTTATTAAGTGCACAAACTATAACCACAAATAACCCTCCCGTGTACTTGTGTTCAGATTATGTGCAACTTTATAACTGATTTATCCGAAAATTAAATATTATTCAATTCGGTTATTTTGCTTGAGTATTATTTAAAAAAAAAAATTAATAGACACTTAATTTTCAGTGTACATAAATAAATACATCTAAACATTGGCATTAATAAAATAAACTGAATATTTATATCACAATAATCTGCAAATAGGGTGTACAAAGGTACATTCTACTTTTAAAATTTAAATTTACTCTTAAACTTAAATCAGGGTTGACACTCTTTGTGTTGATGGTGTTGATGATAAATACTGATTATGATGAAGATGATCATGTAATATTATTATTACTAAAACATCACTCCAGGTCCTTAGCGGGGTAGGCATAGAGCATAAACGACCATATATTAGCTTGTAATATTATATGAGCGTACTATAATATTCAACCATCACTGTCATGTTAAACTGTCGACCACCGAAATATATCAAATTTCAATTACGTGGAAACGTCTACAAGTTGCTCTCAAGAAATCTCAAGTTTGGCACATATTTCGATGAATAAAATATCAGATTGGAATATATTAATTTATACTTTTAAAGTGCTATAACTTCTTATGGCATATAGAAAATAACATAGGTATTATATGTAGGTACGTACTTCTAAATTCTGTACCAAATTGCATTAAAATTTCACAAATATTTATCTGTTCTTTTTTTTTCCAACCCATTACAATTCCACTGTTGGAATACGGGTCTCCTTTCATATTGAGAGGGTTAAGGTCATAG